>JBAMHW010000001.1:33504767-33529617 GCA_037177495.1 Rhadinocentrus ornatus | reverse complement strand
CTTATAATGCGGTGCGCCTTATATATGAACAAAGTTTTCAAATAGGCCATTCATTGAAGGTGCGCCTTATAATCCGGTGCGCCTTATAGTGCGTAAAATACGGTACATTAAAAAAAGCTTTAAATCTTTGTGTGTTTTTGTTAGAGCTTCAGATGATTTGAAGACTTGCATGGTGGCTGCAGACACAATGGAACAGTTCCAGAAAGAGTTGGACCAGGGAAAAGTGAGTAAACCAGCTCGCAGCACACACGTCCCTCTCTCCTCATCATTAGTAAATAATCTGATGATACACGTGTCTTGTTTGGTAGATTGTCCAGATTCCGTTTTGTGGAGGAATTGAATGTGAGGACTGGATCAAGAAAATCACTGCCAAGTACGTCTGACATGTCTGAAGAAGTGTCCGTCAAATATGTGTTTACAATAAGAATGCAGTTATATTATTATGTAATTTAAAATACATTCATTGAGGATTTTTGGTTTATAATAAAAAGATTATAATGCTTTTTCTTCCTCCTGTAGGGACCAGGACCTGGAGCCTGGCTCTCCGTCCATGGGAGCCAAGAGCCTTTGTATCCCCTTCTCTCCCTTGAAGACCCTGCAGCCTGGCCAGATGTGTGTTAGTGGCAAGGAGCCTGCGCAGTACTACACTCTGTTTGGACGCAGCTACTGAAAACCTGCTCCTCCTGGATGAACATCTTAGTAGAAAAGGGCTTTCCAACCTCCCACTTCTAGCCTGTTTGTTCTTTTCTAATCTAATGTTGGTGTTAAAACTAACCACTGTATACGATCTGTAAGGTGCAGAATGGGGAATATGTGCTTCACTATTTTTTTTTTTAAAAACTTGTTAAGATTGATGTTACACTTGAAAGGAAGTGGAGCTAAGAGAAATTGTTTACTCTTGGAATGCTGTAATTGTCTGTTATCACCTTTCAATAAGCTGACCACTCTAAATGTCATCTGTGTCAGAAGAATACTTCCCAGAAATATTAAAGGAATGAACATTTTAATTCGTTAATAAGACTCCTGCAGTCTTTAATATAGCTAGAATAATACTTTGGGTAATAATATATAAATAAGTTAGATTTTGGCCTTTTGGAATCTTGGAAAAACTCCTCCAAAATAGGTATGGATAAAAAATATTTTGAGCATTTTACTGTCTACTACAGTCTTTGTCAACGGTTCCATCTCACAGCCTAACTGTCTCTGGCTCTGTAGGTACACAGACTTGCAGTCACAGTATAGTCTTTACAACTTTGTCAGCTCTTCTGTGTGCCTGGTTGTTTTATTTGACTCATGGTGGCCTCCAAGTACCACCTTATGTACCACTGTAATGACCTAAGTTAATTCAGTAATGTAGCCACTTGTCACTTCTCTCCCACAAAAGAACTTTGCAGCCTGTGTATAATAAAGTAATTTCCAGTGCAAACGGTTCTGTGCAACTTAATGGGTTAGTTATATCGGGCCGTATTGGTAAACTATGTAATTGAAAAATACATGTATTTAACTTGTAATTTGGACATAACAATAAGCTGTGTTGTTGCTAATACCTCTATTAGGAAAAAAAATGTTAACTAAACTGTAATAGTTAAATTGGTCATCTAAGTTAAACTTAAGAGTAGCTCATTAATACCAAAGTAGGAAGTTTCTCTAGTTATACAGTAGTTCTGCTTAATCAAAATGGGAAAATGTAACACTTCATGTCTACAGTCCATAACTAATGTTGAACAATAGTAACACTTGTAACAAAAAATTCAAACACTAACTGAACAGCATAGCAATTACTAGGCTGGTTGGTAACTGGTTATAAAGTTACTTTGTCCCCTTATGGACATTATTGAGAGAATATTAGTAATCAGCGTTTTCATGAAAACTATCAAAACAACTTGTATGATTACAACGTACAAAGAAACGTGTATGATTAAATACATTCAGTTGCAATTATAGTCTGGATCATATCCCGTAAATTAACCCAAAAACATTTGTCTAGCAGAAATTCTTATTTGCTGGTTTTTCTACCATATTGGTTAATGATCAATAGTTTTATAGCACTGATTAATATTCCTATCTACACCTGATTACTCGTTATTTATAGTAGTACTGTATACACTCGAAAAGTTCCCAATTTAAGCTAAGAACTAACATTTGTCTTTTATTTTGAAAGCTCGTACCGGATGTTCTCTCAGAAATCCTCTTCCTCTCCTTTCCTGTCAGTTTAGCTGTCCAGCCGTCTCGCCTTATAAAGTCTTTATTTTATACAACAATGAGCGACAAAGGTCTGTCGGACGAGGCAGTCGCCGCGGCTTGTAAAGATGGATATCCCATAACTAAGGTAAAATGACAGTCGTGTCATCAAATTTAACAAAACTTAAACTAGGCAAGTTAAAGCAGACCAACGATTTGCAGACTAGTTAACCTGCATTGATTCCATAATTGGACGCATTTCTCCACAAAAGGCGGCTTGTTGTCTGTCCGTGACATGGGGTTTGATTTATTTAAATATGCTTCATGTGGCGTAAGACGACTGTATTGGATAAATGACAAGTGTCATGTTTTAGTTAATGTTGCTGCGAGCTAACTTTGTAGCCTAAGTTTGTTGCTAAGTTTACTCCCAACTTGCCGTAGAGTGTGCGTAGAAACGTCTGTACGCAGCGAAAAGCCGTTTTCATTTAACTCTTATCAGAGTTATTTACAGTAGGTAGGTGGCGGATAGGAGACGCTGGAAAAAGCTCAGTTGTTGGAAGTAGTGGGAAAGGGAGCCAACTTGTTGGCTAAAACCCGCAGAAACACGTAAAAACTTTTAGTGCGGTGACTTGGTGACTCTGTTGCTAATTTCTTGCATTTTTAAAGCATTTGCCAGTGTTTGTTGCTGCTGAAGTTTGGTGTGCTTTTTTTCAAGGCACCTATCTTCTCGTGCTCTTTCACATGGTGGCAACCCAAATGCTTTATAAATATATACTCGCTCGCCTCAGGAAACGTCAGAATGCAAATGATGCAGGTCACTATTTTGCTAGTGGAATTCGCTAATGAGCAATAACGCCAAGTTGCTAACGTAATGCTAAATGTTACGTACAACAGTGACTCACTTGCAGCTGCTTCTCCGCCCAACGACTCAAAACAATCGTCACGCAAGATTAAGTTAAGTCCTGTGTTTGTGTGGTGCTGTTGGTGGGGTTGGGCAGGAAAAAAGGGATTATGATTCCATTTCTGTTATCAGATGATGTTTAGACAGAGAACCAGGGGCGTTTCCTGGACCTGGGAACATTGGGGGCTGAGCCCACACCCTCCTAGAGGAATCTTGGTGAACCAACGCAGTAAAAAAATGCTTTTTATTTAAGATTTCTTGAGCATTGTGGTACCTTGTTTAAAGCCAAATACTGCAATATGTGCTTCAACAGGTATTTATTTTCAAACTTATGGACAAGACACATGGGAGGCGACATCGTTCCTCCTCCGTCTATTTCCATATAGTTTTAATTATATAATATGCTACTGAAAGGTTTAAATGTATTAAATTTCTCTAATCTGGATAGTTAGATATTATGCCTGCATGCAAATATTTGTGTATATGACAAATTTAGAAAGCAAACATAATAAAAACATGTTATTTTCCTGAGTAAATCAATGGAAATTCAGAGACAGGACAGGTCATTTAATTATATGGTAGCTAAGCATTCAAGGTAAATCATATTAATAAATCAAATGTGGCTTAATTTATATCAGGTACCTCATCTAACTCAATAAACAAACATAAATCCTCTAGCTCTGCAAGGCAGCACTTGTGTCCAACTGGACTCAAAGCAGTCTGAGCAGCACTTATCCAAGATGTACCCTCCTGTTCTCTCAGATGTAAGTCGCCTTGGAAAAAAGTGTCTGCTATATAACAGTAGTAGTTGTAATAATCACGTTTGCTAAATCTACATGAATACCTGAAAACATGAAACACAGCAGTCTTTCCACTCAGTCAGAACTAAAGTAAAACTGTAGATTTAATCAGTACAGCCTAGTTTAGTCTAGTGGTATACTCTGATTTTTCCTTCCCAGTCTCGAACCCTGTCCTGGAGCAACACACACATACAATAACCACCAGCCTCATTAATACATAAAGTATACACCCACACAAAGGTGAGATCATGAAAGACTGGTTTTATTTTCCAAATATTAATGTTGCAACATGAGATGTAAAATGGTCTTTAACAGCTGGACTTTAACTATTAACCAGCCAGTAACCTGGAGGTAAATAAAAACATCAGTGAATAACAATAAAGTTGTTCTGAACTAAAGCAGCATCTAGAAAACAAACATCCAACACTAATGGGAAAACCGTTTTCATCTACTACAACACAAACGCGCCCGCGCGCACACACTTACAGCAGCACCTCCTCCTTAGTGGTTTTGGGAAATTTGGGACCTTTTCCAGAGGTTATACCAGCGAATCACGTAGACTTCACCGCTGGATTTAATGCATATGTGTATAACAGAAAAGGGCAAGGCTAACGGTTTAGTGTGGCTAGTTCAACCTTTGAAGTATCAAGTACTGTCACGACTGATCTGCCGAATGTTCAATCAATTTTTAAGACATACAGTATTTGAATTGTCTGTTTACCTGTTTCGTGTTGGTCCAGAGTCTTGCTGCCCATTGGCAGCCACCACAACTGAAGAGTTGTCTCTCTTCTTTAAATAAAAAAAACATCTGATGTCCATTTTGACTGCTCGAAATAACACCAGATTAGGGATAAAAGGCCGGGCTGTCAGCCAGTAAAACACTGAGGATTCCCGCTTCCTTAAAATTCCTCTGTGATTGTACCTGTGTTGCATTCACAGAAGCCAGGAAATTACAAAACTAATATCTTCTTTAATGTCATAAGGCGGCTCAGTTTATTTAAACTTATTCCTTCTGGGGTGAAAAAAAACATTTGGGGCTTGATGTGAAATATTCGGGGCTAGAGCCGTGAATGCCCAGGTCAGGCGACGCAACTGCTCCCGCCGCACTGTGACGAGGCGGGTTGAGGACATCGCTGGAAACTTGAGCTTCAGCTGAAGAACAGAGCTGCAGACTTTGTTGCTCTGGCTTTGGATGAGAGCTGCGATGTGCGTGACACCGCACAGCTTCCCATCTTATTAGTGGAATAACTGCAGGAGGAGCTGGCAGCCATGCAGTCAATGAAAGGGACAAGAACTGGTAATGACTTATTTACAGAGGTAAATGCATGATTGGACAAGTTAGAACTGAAATGGGACAATCTGGCAGGTGTGACAACAGATGGTTGTCCAGAATTAACTGAAGAAATATGGTGGTCTTTGAAAGAGAATGCAGGATAAAGTGACAGAAATTAACCCTGTGCAGAAATTGACATTTTTACATTGTATTAAACATCAGGAAGTGTTGCGTAAGATGGTGTTAAAGATGAACCACGTTGTTGATGCTGCTCAAAGAAGAGAATTTCCCACACCTGAGGAGGCCTACTCAGAGGATTTTAGTCCTCTTTGGATCTACTTAAGTATGTAAACAGACATTCTCAGGGATGAAGTTCAACAAATCCAAACACTAATCCTCTATCACTGATGACCACCTCTCAGCTGTCATTCACATCGCCACCTCAGACATTCAGCCAGGTTTCACTGCCCTTGTTCAAGCCCAGAACAGACTGATTATTCTAACTGAAAATGTAAAATGAGGAGGAAAACATTGCAATTTATTGTATTGTTCATTTCAAGTTAAAATTAAATTGCACTGATTATGTGACTGATATTTTTTTCTTTGCCCTATGCACCACACGTTCACATAGCCTAATATAAATAGTTTTGTTCTTCTGATTACCAGTACCAGCTATTTATAATATATAACTTAGTAAATTTTACAATGGAAGAAAGTTGGGCAGAATTAAGTTCAAGTTTTCAGTTTGGCCCTCTGACACAATTAAGGTTTCTCATGTGGCCCCTTGTAAAAATAAATGCCAACCCCTGCTCTGGTTACATAGAGGAAGAAAACTACAAATACACATTAAACACTATAATTTGTGCTAGATTGTGAGTATACTTTTAAAAGTTTAGTTATGCTCCACTGTGGTATGAGCATCTAACATAACTTGTATCATCTAGAGTTTCACAAAATTACCCATAAGCCTCCATTTTTCCTCTGATGTGAGACATCAGTCATGCTCAGGATTTGGATTGTGCTTTATTAATAAAGTTTCAAGGATTTTTTTTTTTAAATTAAATAAAAAAAAGCACTGTGGAGTTCAGTCAATGCAAAAGACAGAAGATAAAAGATGAACGTTGTTAAGTCTGAGGCTAAAAGTTTTTCCGGATGCAAATCAACTGTTGTTGGGAGTTTTCTTCCTCACCATCCGTCAAACTAATGTCCCACTAAATCAGCAGCTAATGTTTCAGACACACACAGTCTGCTCTTTTACAATGGGCCATTTCACCGCACCGACAGGGTGGAAAAGATGAGAGAAAATGATGATAAATAAAAAAAAATTTTAAAAGACAGAAAAAAAATGGGGGGCAGAGAAGGATAAAGAGTAATATGATATATAGACAGTTCTACAACAAATTCTACATTAGAATATGGAAACACACAAACTGTGATATTCTTCATACACGTCAGTGAGAACAACATCCCTGCTGCTGCTGACTCTGCGATACTATTTCCTATTTCCTGGAGTACCAGAGTATAGTGTAACATCTGTGACACAAGTTACTGTTAAATGGAAAAACAAGCGCAATGATAACAGAAACTGGGATCAACCCAGAGGAGGGGGAGGAGTTAGCTTAGCTTAGCATTAAGACAATATGTATACAAGCAGGAGCGTTGCTAGACATAGCGCTCTACAGGGGTACAGGGCCATAATCACTGAGATTACTTTTTTTTTTATTATAAAAGACCTGTTTTGTTAATAAAACGAGCAACATTATGTTCCACCTACTTCCCCTTGCTAACTCGACTGTTGATGAGACTGAAACATGAAGTAATATTAATAATATAGTTGTAATAGACTGAGAAAAAAGATACAACATATAAACAAATGTGGATTTAAGTAAAAAAGAAAAAAACATGCTTCCAACTAAATATCAGATTACTGTGGTATTTTAATTTTATCTTTCTCACCTGAATTTGGAGGTTTGCTTTGAAAAACCAGCTTAATAAAAGTCAAAAAGTCAGACTTCGCTCATATTTATTTATATACAAAGAAAAAAATAATTAGTTTTTAAAGATGTGTTTCAACAAATAAGTTTAAAAATTTATGTTAAAGTTTATTCTCCAGCACATTTCCACTGAGTCATGTTTTGTATTAAACCCGCTGTCTAACTGGACTTCTACTACTTTGTATCTTCCAACATGCAGGCTGAACACTTTTCTTATGGATGGTACCACATGAATTGAGTAATTTACCTTTTTTTTTTTATAAACAGGTCTTTTTCAAGATAAAGTTTACTATAAGACATTATATCTGAGTCATATGGACTGACAGTAGGTCATAATAATTAGACTGTCTTGCTCATCATTCATTATGACCCAAAAGTTGGAATACTCCCCTATTTTTCTATGTTTTATTGTTTTGTTTATATAGAAAATGGAATTGTGTGTTTCATATGATCCAGTTAAATCCATGATCAGCTAATGTCAAGAATTTGGTTTTTCAGGTCTGTTGCATTTAATGTTTCAGACTGCATAATGGCAGTGGCATATTCACAATCCTGCGATCCCAATAAATGAATTAATACTAAATATGTCCTGATTGATTGCCGGCAAAGGGATAAAATATTGATAAAAAGCCGAACAGTTTTAGCCATGACATCTCAGAGTCAAATGATTGTTGGTAATAACTGACGAACATCGGATAAAAATGAATCCCTGTTGTTCCTAAGTGAATCCCAACGTGCTGCTGCTAATCAGCTGAGACTGCTAGTCCAGGTGTGCTGCTGCTCACCTCTCTTCTCAAAGAAATCAAGAAGCAGCTGCTTCTCTCTTCATTTTCTTTCTCTCTTTTCTGTTTTTGGTAGCCTAATTTTCCTCTCCTGGGGAAAGATGTGACTTTCCTTCCCTGTTGTGGCTGTGCATCATTGGCTATCAACAGTATAAGTAACTCAGTTGAAACAGGCGGTGCAGGTGTAGATTAAACTATTGTGCACCACTTTAAAGGTGAGAGGGTCTTCACAGACCATCCAGAATGATTGTAAATGGAGAGTTCAAAACAAATTGGAGTTGTGTTTCCATGAAACTGTATTATTTGAATTTACACATTAGTCTAAGACAGCTGTCTTCTGTCCTTGTTACTGTTACATCACCTTGTTCCTCACCGCTTGATGGTTAAAACTCCTTAGATAATACCGGGGCACAGGAATGGCAATGCCTATGCATACAAATAATAATTACAACAGCTGATGCCAACTTTGTAATGGTTACAAAAGCATGCAAAACATACATGAGATAAAAGAAAGACCGCTGTGTGTTAATTGATATACCAGCTAACTGCTTTTTACTGATTTTGATAATGTCTCAAACAGTTTTTGTGAAATGTGTTAAGTTTGAGACAAAAAAATTTGTGAAAATTCAGTAAAATATTCCTGATTATGGGCTGAATATAGAGAAAGATTTTGCAGTTGTAATCAAGTCTTGTCACGCTGAGAATATAATCTGCCTAAGAAATTCCAGTTTGTGAATGTGTAGAAAAGGAATTTGCATGAGTGTAAAAAAGATTTTTACTTGTAAAGAAAAAGAGAAGCTTTTGCAAACATCTGTTCATGGATGCAAAGGGAGCCACTTCGTGCTAGACTTTCAGGTTGCAGATGTCGATTTTTGTCCCTGTCTTTACCATAGACTGTATATAAAAGACGGACGGAGCCTCCGTGACGTCACCAGTAGGTTTCTGAAGAGCTGAATTGAAGCTCATTGGACGGTCCCACCGTCGCCATCTTGACAGCGTCACACGTGTTGTCATTCCAGGAAAATTAAAAAATGGGCAAAGAGGTGAAGGTGGGGGCGGATGATTGACACCCATCAAACTCCGAGCTGCCTGTAGCTAACAGCTAACCCGGAATTAACAGTAGCTAACGCGGGCGAACGCTAAGGTGCACTGCTAGCCGACTAAAAACCGCGGTTGTGCTGCACTCTCCATTCTTGCCGCGGATATTAGATACCTGTCAATCAAAAGGACATGCCCCGAATTATGCCAAATTTCAAGATTAAATAACATCTAAACGGATGAGTTAGAAAAAAATTAACCCCCCTGGTTTTCTGTAAGGGAGGTGAAAAAAATGGATTTTTTTTGTGCCCAGCTTTAAACATGTTAATTTCTGCTGTGAAGTTGGTCTTTTTAACATTGGAGTCTATGAGGATTGACTGGTTTGGAGCCAGCCCCTAGCGGGTGAGGGGTGAACTGCAATTTTTTGCAATTCTGCATAGGCTTCACATTTAACCACCGGAGGTTGCCGCTTGGTCTTTAAACCACTATCTGACTGGAACCAATCAGAGAGCAGCTGGCCAGTAAGTTTTTATTTAAACCTGCCAAAACTAATTTCTACCTCGATTAGGCAAGTTGGTGGGTGCTAATTTAGGGCCTAGAGACTACACCACTCTTGCTTTGAGGTGACACACTGTTTTTCAATGACGACTTTCATTTACTGGCATTGTAGGAGAGTAAATAATACTGGACAAGACTCAATTTCGTACAGCAGGACATATTATGTTGTCATGCATTACTTTAACTTTTATAATAAAGTACAGTATAGTACTGTATAGTAAGGTACAAGTTATATAAAAAATGAAGTGACATGGCTTAGTTTTTAATAATTAAATCTAGGACATACTGACTTTAACTGGCTTAAAGTAGCAACACAGTATAATAGAAAAGTTGGAAATGAGGACATGTGGAAAGCTAAGAAAATGAAAGCCTGCATAAGAAAAAAAACCCACACACATATACTAGATGAAAGTATATAAGGAATATAAAAAGATTTTAAAAAACTCACATTAGTGAAGAAAATGTTTGTTCATGTATCAAGTTGACTAAAAATTTAATAAAAACTTGCATACTCCATTTCTAAATCAGTGTGAGCCAGACAGCAGTGTAACAGAAGCCCCCTTTCTGCCTCCAGTTTTGTCAGGAAGGAGGCTGAATCAGTGGAGTGTGGCCACAATGCCATAAAAAAGAAACCAGAGTAGTTTCAGACCAAGAGAAGTGAGAAAACAGAGGGAAGGAGAGATGATGGAGTGATGAACTCAGAGAGATGGAGGTAAAGCTCCCCTGGTATTCATTTCTTGATAACGGAAAAAAATTGTCCCCAGACACAGCAACAGCATAAGCCTAATACAGCTGCTTCTGACTGAGCTGGGGGCAGCATTGCTACAAAACAACAAAGAAAGAGAAAAAAGGAAAAATGTAACTAGTTTGATTTGTCATTGTCACCCAGCTTCACCCTCTCCACCCCTTTTCCTCCCTAAAGCTGAAAGAAAGCAGGTATATTGGCAGGAGGGCCTGTGTGCCGGTGATAACAATGTTGGCTTTGTTCCCTGCTAGAATTGGAAAAGCGCTTCCAGCCGCCACCCAACACAACAATTAAACAAGCTCAATGTTAAAGCCTGCATTTTCCACATACAGCAATCTGGCGGAGGCTTTTCTTTAAGAATCTATGAGGTTTCAACGCAGCTGCTGCTGTAGGCAACGCTGTGCTCGCTGATAGCAGCAAATTGGTTCCAACTGAGAGCTACACCTGTTGCAGACTAAGCTCAGCGCATTGTCTTCTGTCATTTCCTCCACACACACATGGAAAATAATGAAAACCCACCAGCCATATTCTGATGGCACATTAATTGTCACACAAACCAGAACAGGAACACACACGCATACACACAGAATCAAACCCAAGCTGCCCTGTCTTCATCAGTGCTGACCAATGGTCTGTGTCATATCTGCCAGAAGTGTGGTCATGGGGAAAAATGGTGCATCCAGCCTCAGCAGACATTTTCTCACAGGTTGCAACAATCCAGACATGGCTCAGAGGCGGATATCTCTCTGCTTTGCTGCATTTAACTAATACAATGACACAGCAAAACACACCGAACGTCTTTCAGCTTGTTTTCAGCAAACAGTAGAAAGTATTAGTTTTAGGTTTACTTCAGCATGTTTTTGGTTTAGAACCAAATATCTGAGCAGAAGTAGTCATTCAGTCATCAATATAACCTTAGGTTACTTTCGTATCCCCGGTTCTCTGAGTAGCATGAGTGAGTGTCTCACTATGGAGAACGCCTCCTACGTGACCTCGTCAGCTCAAATGTCATCACGCCAGCCCTGAGTGGCTGGCATTGGTGATGTACGTCGATGTCCGGAGGAGCTCCGAGCCCTTATATATAGGGCTGACAAAACGTCAGTCGTCATTTAAAACAAGCTCACCTCTTCCTCGCTTCTACTGCAAGGAGGGCGATCTGGTGAGACACTTACTAATGCTACTCAGAGAACCTATGGGCAGCATCTGGCATATGCCATGTGTGCCTATCCCCTCACAATCCAACAGGGAGCCTCCCGCGATGGGATGTTTCTCGTCGAGCAGTTCCAGGAAAGTTTGCAACGTTTGTTTCCCTGTCTTCTTAGCTTTAGGCAATTTCTTGCCATCAAACCAAGATTTTGCAACCTCTGTCTAAACAGCAGGCCACATGATGTTCAGCTGGGTGGCTGCACGCTTGCACATGTCCTGCATATCAAGATCTAGGGGAGACAGTGTAGTGGGCTTATTGTCCATTCCCGCAACTGGTTTGCAGCTCCGCAGGTGTTAACGTGGGGAAAGGACTCCTCCTCCTCATCGTCACCCGATAACAGGAGCTCTGAATCGGCCGCTCCGTCAACATAGCCCTCCCCTTCCAGGACAGAGCGAGAGGCGGCAGTGTCCCTCCACACATCATAAGTCAGGCAGAGTCTGACTGGGGGTCTGCATCCACCCAGCTCAGGCCAGGTGCAGCGACCAAGCCCTCAAACATTTCCATTTCAAGGGTGACCCATTCACACATCACTGGATCTCCACCCGACAAGTTAGCCTGGCGAGCTAGTCTGCAGCGAAGCAGTTTACGTAGGAAGATGGAGCAGTGGATGCACTCATCTGTGGAGGTTATGGCAGCCTTGGCGTGAGCTAGGCCTAAGCACGTCGTACAAACGGGATGAGTGTCCCAGGTGGAAATTTTATTGCTGCAGGAGCAAAGCTTGGGGTTTACACCAGGGTTGACAGCCGTAGCCATGGTTAGCTATGGGGCTATCAGAGCTAGCCTACTATTTAGCCCGCTTTGAAGCTTGTGCAACTAAAAATGAGTTATTCCCTGACTAGCCGTGAGAAGTAGACCATAGTGGAGCTGCTCCTCGAGGCATTACCATTTATTATTACCATATTATATTGTTACTTCTTTTTAGTTGAAGTATTGCTACTCTGCATCTGTATAAGCTGCTGAAAAGTATTGCTACTCCTCGTGAGATTATCAGCAACTGTGTTGATGGGAACAAGAGCCCGGTGACCGAATTGTGCACCCAGTCGGTGGACAGTTTAGCTTAGCGCCCAGGATACAGTTGTCTGAAGGCTTCTGTGAGAAGCGAGAAGCGGTTTTTGAATGACAATTGACGCTATGTCAGCCCTATATATAGAGGCTCGGAGCTCCTCCGGACATAGCATCACCAATGCCAGCCACTCGGGGCTGGCGTGATGACATTTGAGCTTCTGACGAGGTCACGCAGGAGGCGTTCCCTATAGTGAGACATGAAACGAATGCTATGAAAGAGAACCACTGTTTGAGCCAAACCTTCACTCTAATCTGGGATTTGTCTTTATTAGGTTATTTATTTCTATTATTATTATGACTATTATTGTTATTATTAGTTCATTTTATTTTGCAATTTAATTCTACAGTATACGCTAAAATGTTTGTAACTTAATGATCCGATAACTTTTATCTCGCTATAGTGTTTCCTCACACAAATTAATAACATTTTTTTTTCTTTTTTCCACAGTTTCATACCACTACAACCTTTATGACCCGCTCTATGTTGATTAGAATACACTCTGTTTTTGAGTTGCTGTGAAACAGGGTGGGATTTCTTGTTTTTGATACTTGTTTTTAAAAATTCCATTCATTTACACTTTTTTAAAGCAGTTTGTTTTATATCCAGTTTTGAATGAAAATTGCTGCACAACTAATGTTTGTTTGACAAAGTTTGATAAAGTAGTTTCCCCATAATAAAATCTTACACTAAATGTAATCAAAACATATTGAGGAGAATCAGTTCTTTCTTTGCATGTGTAAAGAATTTATTCTGGCTTTCCAATACATCCTCAAATTGCTCTTATTCAGGTGTTTTAGGTTTTTGAGCCATTGCTCTTTAAACATGAGCCATTCTGTCTTTTAGACTGACATTTATTCAAACTTCCTCCCCATCTGGGTTCTCCATGGCATCTTAACTGTTTAAGCATCTTCTAACTTCACAAACTCCTTTTTCACTTTGACAATTTATTTTCCCCTTACTAACTAAAAAACTTTTCTTCGTCAATTAAAAAAAATAAATAAATACATGTTTAAGTTTACTGAAACACAATCTGCACAAACATAAATGTAAAAGATGACGGTGTGATTTTAGCAATCTTCTGCACACTTTGCTGTTCTGTGAGTGACTACATTTGTATTCAACTACACTAGTTCAGAATTGTCAACTCAGTATATTAAATATCCTGCAATCAAGTATAAATAGGAGAAAAAGACGCCAGAAACAGCCAAAGATGCTGAGGCTGCGCAGTTGTAAATACATCCAAAGTGTTTTGGAACATTTGCATTCAAGGCTGGTGGAACTGCAGCAAGAGAAATGGATGCTCCTTAGATCTTTCAATGGAAACTGCCCATTAGTTTGTCACTGTAATGCATCTGAAGTCCACAGCAAAGCTCTTCTTTAAATTAGCCCTTTGCCAAATCAGGGTAAATGATGCACTGACCAGAGAGCCGTGGGTAAAGAGTTAAGCCACTCTCCATTTAACGTTAAAGAGTAACTTTAAACCAAAGCAGACTTTTACTGTCCTTTATGTCACGGCGGCATTCACTTTGACCTTTAGTTTTTATTTGTTCTTTATGGCTGGGTTTCAGATGATGTAATTTCCCCTTCATAAGTTGTGCATGACATAAAGTAAAGGGATAGTAGGCCAGAGTGTGTTTGGCAAACCTGTCCTTGATTGTTAAAACAAATGTGAGGTATTTTTGGCTGTTACAATAGTTTAAGTCCTAAAACTGATTGATGTTAGCTTGACAGGAGCTAAGGTATTTGCTTCAGTTTCCAGGATTTCCCAAGAATCTTTATGAAGATGATAAACAGACTGGGCTCTATTAAGGATCTAGGCCAGGGCTACTGCTCCAACACACCTGACTCAAATTAATGAGTCATTGTCATTGGTTGTTAGATGCATTAATTTGATTCAGTTGTGTTGAAGCAGGAATACATTGAAAACCTGCTGGATTGCAGCTCTAGTAGGACCGCATTGAGTAGCCCTGGCCTAGGCCACAAGTTTGTGAAACGGCTGGACACGGTTTGTTTATACGAAACATACGCAGCAACAACACTAACACAAAAACAGCAGAAACAATGACGAATTTGTTATGAAAAGTCTTAATCCCAAATACTTCACCCATCAACACACAAAGAATTTGATTCTCAATAATCTTCTTTCCACTCCCCTCATGACTAAGTACAGAACCTGGGGACCAGAGCTTTTTCAGCTGCAGCAACCCCCCCTTCCCTCTGGAAATCTTTTGTCCCCAAAGACATCCTGATTGCTCTGACCTTACATCATTTATCATCTAAACCCATCTTTTACCAGCTGCTTTTAATGATCTTAACTTTTTATTTTTGTAGAATCTTTGTGTGTCTTGAAAGCGCTCTATAAATGAAATGTAATATCATCATCATCCTTGGTGTGTAGCAGCTCGTCTAGAGTACTAAATTGTTCATAATATCACAGAAGTAAACCCATCTATTTTTTGTGCAGCTTATTCCAATTCAGGGTTACAGTGAAGCTGGAGCCTTACTTAAATCTTTCTTGGTTAATGTGCGAGGATCAATGCCATCGCATAATTCATCTTTAAAGGCATTTAGTGTGTGAACTCGCTGGTGGAATAAACGTGGTATGGTATATCATACCACATATTTATGATGTGAAAATACTCAGAGAACACTTTGCATCTTTGTTCTACACGTTAGTCTGTTTGGTTTGTTTGACTACCATTTCTTTAAGCAGACACAAATGTGGTTGAAAGCCAGCCTTACACATAACAGGTACAGAAGTCATGTTATTTGTCCTTGTCTAATACTAATTAATTTTCATTTACATATAAACACACACACATACAAACAATGAGCAAATTTGGACTCATCTAATGTGCATGTATGATACACTCAAATAAGTCTACTGAACGGTGTAGTGGGCTTTTCCCTTTTCAATGACAGCAACTAAGAAAAGTCCATTTATGACCACAGTGGTGACCCTCAGGGACAGCATGCTGAACTGTATTACCAGAATCTTATAGACACATGCAGCCCAGCGCAACACATGAGCCTATGCTCTGAATACTAAAGCCAGCTCTATCTGCTTTGATGAAGTGGTGTGTTTGGCCTCTCCCCTCTGCTGCTCTCTGGCTCAACTTGTATTGATTTCCCTGTAAAATCAAAAAGGAGGGGGGAATTCTGTGTGTCATTATAAGAAAAAACAAACAGAAATGCATTTTATAAACAACAAGACCAAACTTCTTTAAAATAATAAAAGCATATCCCCATCTCTAGTAGGGCTACTGGCACAATACCATCCAATTTCTATCCAATCCAAACTTGAAGGTTCAACCTTTTGTCAGCCATCACAATCTCATGAAACATGAAAACATGAAAAACTGATGCTGTCGACAGCTCTAAACTCTGGTTTTAAAATACAGGGTCAAATACTCTACAACTACTGTGTTTTTTTTGTTGTTTTTTTCACTCAACTGACAACACAAATGCGACATTTAACAGCTTTCCAGTAAGTTACATCTCCAATCATGGTCCTTAAGTCCACTATCCAGATCTTGGTAGTGTCAATTTGGCAACCAATGCTGGTAATGAGAGAAGGAGAAGTCAAGCGTTTATATTACCTATGCCGATGCGCAAGATTATTATTTAAAGACTTGTGTCTTGCACGATGTTTCTCCACAATCATAGTACACATGGGGGACGCTAAAATAACACATCCTAGAGCTGAATGAATGAATGAGCTATTCTTATTAAACACTTTGCTCTTTACATAGTTGAATGTGCTGACAACAAAACAAAATCACGCAAAAATTATCAATGGAAACCAGTGGCCAATTTGCCAATCTTGGTGTTCTCGCGGCCCGATGAAGCCAACAGAACCAGATCAGCTGCAAAGAGCAGAGACCCAATCCTAAGGCCACCAAACCAGATCCCCTCAAAACCTCGGCTGCGCCTAGATTTTTTGTCCATAAAAGTTATGAACAGAATCAGTGACAAAGGGCAGCCATGGTGGAGTCCAACCCTCGCCGGACACGATTCTGATTTACTGCCAGCAATGCAGACCAAGCTCTGGCACCAGTCGTACAGCACAGATCATACAAGGGGTCCAGCACTACATACTCTCGGAGCACCACCCACAGGAGTCCCCGGGGGACACGGTTGAATGCCTTCTCCAAGTCCACAAAGCACATGTAGACTGATTGAGCAACCTCCCATGCCCCCTACAAGACCCCAAAGAGGGTGTAGAGCTGGCACACTGTTCCACAATCAGGATGAAAACCACAATGCTCCTCCTCAATCCGAGGTTCGGCTATCCAATGGAGCCTTCTCTCCAGAACCCCTGAATAGACCTTACCAGGGAAGCTGAGGAGCGTGATCTCACTGTAGTTGGAGCACGCCCTCCGGTCCCCTTTTTAAGGGGGGGACCACCACCCCAGTCTGCCAATGCAGGGAACTGTCCCCAATGTTCACACAATGCTGCAGAGTTGTGTCAACCAAGACAGCCCTACAACATCCAGAGCCTTAAGGAACTCCGAGCAGATCTCATCCGCCCCCGGGGGAGCTTTTTAACCAACTCAGCCCCTGAGACAGCAGAGTCCACACCAGGGTCCCTCAAATCTGCTTCCTCGTTGGAAGAGATGTCGGTGGGACTGAGAAGGTCTTCGAAGTACTCCTTCCACAGACACCCACAACATCCCAAGTCAAGGTCAGTAGTCCCCCCATCCCCACTGTACACAGTGTTGATGGAGCGCTGCTTCACCCTCCTGAGTATATTCCTCCCATTTGTCATTAAAAATCAATACAATGGTTGGTAGGATAATGTTTCAAAATAAATGCAGCAAAAAAATTCTACAAGCTGACGGCTTACACATTTTATATAAGTAGTAATTCCTGTCATGTCACAGAAACCATATAGGCAGATGAACACATCACAGGCTTTCTGATGTGTGAGGGGGTGATGTACCAACTCTGCCACAGTGTTGCACTCACAGCTGCTGGTAATTCAGCAATCAGTGCTAATGTGTATTTATGTCTCCTGCAGTGAGGCTGCAGCCTCCTTTACTGATTACATATCCTAGAATTATCACCTGCACTAGGCTGCACCAGCTATAAATCACCAAGTTTGTGTCCTTCTTGAGTTTTTTAATAACTTCAAGCTTGTTTCAAACTAGTGATCTGAGACAACCTTTCATATTTGTAGGCATGAACTTTTTTTCCCTATCCAACCTGTGCACTTGTTCCTGTCTATGTGGGACATGATGATTCTCTGACACCTGGTGTGACTGTCCCTACTCTCCTACCTTCACCACTGAGTTTGTCATTAGTTTCTGAGCAGAAAAACTCTGAATCCTGCACGAACTTCCCAGTCAAACATTGCAAACTGAAATCAGCCTCCAAAAGTTCACATATGAAAAATGCATTTCAGTACTGCAGTTATTGCCTAAAACATAAGTCCATCAGAGATGGTGGTTGATATCAGCCCTGTCTTGAGTATGCGTTCATCTATCACTAATTATCAATGTTCAACTCCACCATATGGGAACTCACCTGTCTAATTTTTATCTTGCCAGGTGAGAATAATTTCTCTTATTAGCAATACTGTATGCAAGATTATGTCATAGAAAAACTGTGGCTGCAGTGTGAGCCTATTGGCAAATGACAATAACTTACCATTTCTATGCTTTAGCTCACAATTGTGGCCATACTGTCTGAATGATAAACATTCAGGAAAAACCAATGTATTCCTGAAACAATAAATGAGATTGGGTTTTTTTTTATATCCAACTACTCAGCATGTGAAAAAACATATCCACTAGTGGCTCTCAACATAAATCAGTCATTGGCAGGTGTTTGAAAATGAAATAAAAATCTGCAGCGACACACGTTTATTTACATCGTCCAAGTAAAGTAAAAGTTCTACACCAATAAAAGATTAAAGCCTTGATTATGCGTTCCTTAAAAGACAAACTGTTAAAAAATACTAAACTCTGATCTGTCCTGTCAGGTCAGGTTCAATTGAGCAGTAACAAACAAAGTGAGCAGAGACTTTGTCATCTGGTTCTTTGACATTTTACAGGTCAACTACAGTTTGTAACTACACCTGAACACTGAGGATAATTCACTCCTGACTGAACTGCAACAAATGGAAAAGTTTTCTTTTAATTTCAAAACACAAAAATATTTAAGGCAAATTTAAACTGTTTAATAGAATTAAACACAGATGTGAGATTTATGTGACTTATGTAAGAAAAATAACTACAAACAGAACTACACAATGTAATTCCTGGAGAAAATGTAAGACTGCTGATACTTCTTAACTCTCCATCTCTTGCATCCTGGTGAAATTTGATGAAAGAATCTATTAAAGTGTGTAGAACAGAACAGAGACTAGAAGCACTTAGAGAACACAAACCTACGTCAAACCATTGTCATTTTTTTTCTTCAATGATTGTGGGCATTATTTTTGAGTTAGAAGCTCTAATGGCAAAATTGCCCCATCTCCCCATAGTGAATCCTGTAAAAAATTCCTGGATCCAGGCAGTGATCCGGGCCACCAAATACAAATCACTTGTTCCTTATTCCATTTCTTAGGTTTCCTGAAAATTTCATCAAAATTCATCCATGAGTTATGTTGCTAAGAGACAGACTGACAAATGAACCAATGGTGAATACATGGCCTCCACCTTGGCTGAGGTAATAAGCTGTTGTCCATGATTGGTGAGGTAAGAGTAGTAGTTGAGGTTGCCATTGTGAAGTAAAGCTAAACATGTATTTAATTTTTTTTATTGAATTGCTGCTATTTAAAGGCCTACTACTGAACTTTGGCAGAACACTAGTCCTGAACACTACTGAACACTACCCCCTCATGAAGCCTAAAGGCCCATTAGCTCTTAGGGATGTGGCTAAGGGGTGTGGCCTCCTGCTCAGCTTGATCTATAGTCAGCATTCATCTTGCATCCCGTCTCTTCTCTGTTATCTCTCTAAAGTCAGTAAAAGGGAGTCCAATGTTGACTCTTGTCTTTTCCTCTGCCTTTCTTTCTATCTTTCTTTTAAAATCACTGCCACCTAAAATTTCTTTGCTGAGTCAGTTATGGTGTATTTTCAAAGCAGCTAATGTGTTGCTACAGTTGCTGGGGTGTAACACACACACACAGCTGAAACGTGATACTCCTTTGGGATGTGACTTTAAAAAAAATTGAAAATGTGGTTTTTGAGCCTCGGGACACTGCAGCTGCAGGGCAATGATGGCTCAAAGAATGTACATAATGTCAGTGTACCATCAAAAAGAGTCAGAAGCACATGTTGGGAACTGAAGTAGTGTTGCTTTAAAGAAAAAAATCTCACTGTCACTGTTATTGCTATTATTACTACAATAATCTTAACTTTATTTCATGAGCATTTTTGTTATCTGTGTTACTATTTTCAGTGTCACTATGATAATTTTCTCTTTATATGTAAATATATCGGCAGAGTTTTGCCACTATGAGCACAGCAGGATGTGTGTGTACTTACTAGCATTGTAGTAGCGGTCCAGCTTCTCCCATAGGGGCTCATCATCCCGCTGGAGATTGGACAGCTTAAGAGGTTCATAGATGGAACCTAAAGACAAGCACATGTATTAGACACAAACCGCTTCAAACACTACCTGATATCTTTCCTGAAACTGGTGCTTTAATAGCCAAATGTGTTTCTAAGAGCCAATAAATTTGTTCCAATCCCCCTTCCTCATCAATACAGTATGTCTCAATGGAAAGTTGAAATCAATTAAAAAAATTGCTTTCTTTTAGTTATGTGAAACTCTTTCGGGTGGGATTTAATAAGTTTTACTTCTTCCCACTTCTTTTCAAGAATGGTTTTTGTTTCTTTTCTTTCTTGTTTGTTTTTTGTATTTGGAATTTTCATGGCTGTACTTACGGTTTTGAATGTGCTCAAAATAAACTTATTACTACTACTACTACTACTACTCTTTGAAAAAAAAGAGGCTTTTTTTAAATCCATAAATGATTAAAACTTGTTGGAAAAACTTATTCACCGAGCAAGTTAGACCCCCCCCCCCCTTTTACACTTGAAAAAGACGAGGCAGTAAAGACAACAAAATAACAAAAATGTATAAACAAAAAAAGAGACATTGACAATGAAATCTGCTTTCACTCCATCACAAAGGGCTCAGCAGACAAAACAATATACATGCCCAGAGCTAAAATTTTACAATTGTAATGTGACACTTAACCAGGCATTTCCCTCTGAGCTGAGAGGAAGAGAGCAGGAGTTGGAGGGAACCCCCCTCAGTAGGACTTCCTCTATTTTCAGACATTTTTCACTTTGTTAGATTTGCATTTTAATGGATTCAACCTTGGGTCAATACCACAGGTACTGAAGAATTCACATTCTTACTCAAATTAGCATAATTTCCATCAGCTTAAAAGTTGCAGGGGACAAAGCCTATCCATCTCTTTTTAAAGATAACACTTTAAAAAGAGCACAATAGAAGTCCAGTATTCCCATTTTAATTTTTAACATATGAACAGAAAAACATGAACTGTCAGTGTTTGGTGTTTTAAAAAAAGAAATCCATCTAAATGCAGCTTTGTTATCCTGTAAGTTCATTATTGTGCCACTTCAGAACCTTTTCATGCTTGAACTGGAAGAACATGCCACTGTATTTACGAAGTTTTAGCCACAAAAAGAAATATATTGTTGATTAAATAAATATGATTTACAGCCAGAAACATTTGTTGCCCTAAAAGTATTAAATACTCTTATGTTACAATCAAGTTTCTTTCCAGATATCCAGATATAAAACTATATTTTTCAAATAAAAACTGTTCATACAATTCTCCACAATAACAGAACAAAATCAGAACTGTTAAGTAATGTTTTTAATATATTCAGCATTAAGGACAGCAAGCCTTCATTTACACATGTATTCTGCAGGTTCTGGTCAAAGTAGTTTTGGAAACTCTGAAAGCCTAAAGTCTTCATGGAAACGGCCCTGCAAGCTTTTAAAACCTCTGTTTTAGATTTTTTCCCATTATTATTCGCACATATGTTTACACTTAGCCAGGTTGGATGCACAGCAGTTTTTGGGTCCATTTATGAATATCGATCCAAGTTCAGATCCAGATTGAGGCAGGATCACTCCAGGACTTTACCAGAGTTTTTTTAAAAACAATCCCTTATTTTACTGAATGAATGTTTTTGGTTGTGTTCCTGTTGAAATGCAAAAATGTCTGCATGCCAAATATCCTTAGGGCTCTGATCTGTACGCCAAATGTCCTTCTATTCTGGTTTTTGTCCCCAGTCACTACTGTATAAAAATGCTCCCATAGCATGAGGCTGCCATTACCATGTTTGTAGACGGTAACCATGTGGTGATTATAAATGGTTTGTTTCATCTACACAAGCCAGTGGGAATAGCATCAGATAGTTTGTTTTAATCAGATTTAAAAAAAAAATTATTCTTACGGCCATGTGGGTTATGTTAAAATTTCCAGCAGGCTGTCATGGACCATAAAGGCTTCTTCCCAGCCACTCTACGGTGAAGTCCTGACTGGGGGGAGCATTGCGCTAATGAGTGTTCTTCTATAATCTTTTCTTGCTATACAAAAAAGCTCTGTGTAGACAGGAGAGCCAGAGATCATAGGTTGTTTATCACTGACCAAATACATGTTATCCCCAATTACTCAGCTTAACTGGGCAGCCACATGTAGGAAGTCTTGATGGTTTAAATCTTTTTTTCATTTCAGAATGATAGTCTGTTGCGTTTTGGCCTTTAAAATGCTACAGAGGGTCTCTTTTAACCATCCTTTTTAACCATGTCTTCCAAGTCCACAGACAGTTCTACTGACCTGATGATTTGGCTTTTTAAGTAAGATACAGTGTTAGTTTGTCTTTGACTTTATGCAAACAAGTGTGTGCCTGTTCACTGCATCCAATTAGTTGAATTAGGCCCAGGTGAACGCTAATCATATTGGGGGCTTTCGACTGAGCTAGTTCCAGTAGTTGTTCAGAATCAAAGAACCTGCCCAAGCACAGGCTCCTGGCTCTCGAAACTGGTTCTAAGCTGGCACCAACTCTTTGCTGGGCCAGATCTAAGAACCACTTCATGTAGGTTGCCTCAGTGGTTGGGGGCGGACTTACCTGGCCAAAAGAAAAGCTTTGAAGTACTGAAGGGCGTCTAATGGAAGTAATTGGACTAGAGCTCAGCAGTGTCAAAGAGTCTAAATATTTATAGAAATTAGGAAATGCAAGGTTTTTGTTATCGGATACAGAGGAAAACACCCCACTGCTTGTTTTGTCTTGTGGGAAGGATAACTACTTCATTTTGTCTGAAACCTTTCTAATTGCACTACTAACACCATATGGCCTTTTGTCTCAGGCCGACTGCACCGCTATCTTCAGATCAGTTACCGCTACTTACCGAGCCTTTGCACTTTCCGATGAGGCTGGGTATTCACAGCCCTTGAAAGAGCCATTCTCAAAACGGGAATATAAGGCCAATCGTCTCTCTCAGATAAATCAGAAATCTACTGCAATTCACAGGAAGGAGTTAGTAGCACAGTGTTAGATTTTAGACATGCATGAATTAACAATGAATGAATTACAATCTGAGGCGATGATGATCATGAACATGCAACATATTACAATACTTTTTTTTCTGCCTGGGAATTAATTTTATCTTTACCTTAGAAAGAAACAATCATGAAGATTGAGCCTACATGGCAATGAAAATGTAATTATGGGGGAAAAAAACTACATAATTAAGTTTCTAACATTTAGTAGTCTACTGAATGTTGTGGTTTCAGAAAGCTGTTATTAACTATGCATGAAATTTGTGAAAACTTGGGTGACAGGTGCACCTGACGTGATTATAAGGTGCAAACTCTATGATATTCGCTCTGAAAAATAAATGCCATGTCCTGCTTCACTTAGCACGGTGACTATTCTTTTCCCCCCCTTTAAATGGGATAGTATTCCTCTCCTGCATAGCAAGAATCCCTGTTTCTGGGATTTCTTTTTCTGTTCCCTGTCGACTGTACCAGAGTACACAGTGTGCCAGATTTTTACAGGCCCAACAGGCTCTGAAGATAAGACTTTAACACAACACTATAACACAAGTCAGTAAAGTGTTGCTGGGATGTAAAAGTGAATCGAGACCTAGCGAGAAGCTCCTAAAATAGCCCCCGAAGTGCTGCCAACGTCCACCTCTGACCTTTCATGCTTGCACCATCGCTGCAGTGGGCAAAATAAGTGTGCAGATCGAGACATACTTAAGCCCGAGTACAGAGGCTTTGCAAACACAAGCTCTGGCACAACAGAAATGAAACAGACGTATCACAGTTTAAAAGACCATGCAAAATAATGAATTAGACCTGATCTTTTTGATCGGGCTTTGAATTCCAGAAGTTTCCAGCCGACATCTGCCAGGCTCGCCATGTTCACACTGTCAAAATAACCAAAGAGCCAATGTCTTTCCGGTTACCTTCCTTCAAAATAAGTGGTGACGCAAATGAGCGGTCAAGATTAAGAAAATAAAATAATTGTAGGCTTTTAACAAGATAGTTTTTTAAAACTTGTGCTGAATTTTAACATTATATGTGGAATCTTTAGATTTAACAATCCTCGTGTTGTTTTCACTATGTTAAACCTGACAAATGTTACATATTTATTTTGAATGACTTTTTCCGTGTTTTGTCCTTGTCGTATTTTCTTTAGCTTTACACAGCTGTCAACTGTCAAACAAGCCGTGAGCACGACACTGACGTAAATAAAACTACAACGTAGTGGCATTGTTTATCCTTGTTTTAGTATCATATTGACTTTAGTTCGAATATAACACAAATATAAGACTACATATTTAAATACTACATATTTAAATATAAAGATTTTTTCAAGTGAGGCGTAATTTAAAAGACCGTGCTGTTTTTCTCTGCTGTAAAGCGGAGTGCCGTATTACAGGTGGCTATGTTGTGAGGAGCTGTAGCAATAGAAGGATGTGGTTGTTTAAATTAAATACTTTGGCGTTTTTGTTACTTTTGTTAGGGCAGTATAACTCGTTTGCCCTTCAGAATGTAACTGCTGATCTTTTCGGGAGCGGAAATTATGGGACGGTGGCAGCGTTTGGAGATTTTAACTCGGATAAACAGACTGATATCTTCATCATCAGAGAGCGTAAGTTAATGTTTACCTGTTCTTCATTACTAAACGATACGACGCGTAAGCTTAATGCTTATTGTAACAGTTCATGTGTAAAACCTACATTTAATTACATAGCTCGCTTAATGAGTAGTTCCCGTTCCTCCTCCGGCTTATTGGAATTCACTGTG
>JBAMHW010000001.1:33476188-33487897 GCA_037177495.1 Rhadinocentrus ornatus | reverse complement strand
TCTAGAATAACAATTTACTTACTTGTTTGTTGCATTTTACATTTACATTTTGCTTCTACGATAACTTTTTTTCCTCTTTATCATTTTACTGTTTTAATGCTGTTTTGTCTTCCAAAGCTGTAAAACAATGTCTTATCTTTGTGTATGAAATGTGCTGTATAAACAACTCAAAGAAAGTAGAGAAAGTTTGGACAATGCTGACATGATTATATCAAATGGAGTCTGCAGATGGTGTTGCTGATGCGTGCAGATGAAATATTCAGTTTTTCTGTTCGAAGACATTCAAGAGGTGTTGTCCTACATTTGTATTTGCTTCTTGGGAGGAATTTTAACCTCTTTGTGATGATCACAAACTTAGAGGACTTTCCCCTTTTTGATACATGTTTTGTTATCATGAAAGGACACAAATATAAATTTATAATAATTATAAATATACATAATGATGATGATAGTAGTATTTGTTTAAAAATATTCGATCGCTCAGATCAAGCAGCAGTTCAATCGTACGAACACAAGAGCAACGGGGTTGTTTTAATATTAAATGGCAAGGTAATATGAAAGGGAAGACGGCATAGACCCTGCTGAATATGTTTCATTTTTAACTCTGTAAGTCTTCAAGGACTGCTATCCTGGAAAATATGGGAGTTTCCCTTCAAAAGTTCACCTAACTCAAATGAACAAGTTCTCAACAGACTCGTGCATATCTTGACATCAAGCTCTTTGGAGGATCTAATTCATGTGAATCATGTGAATTAACCAGCAACCCAGTGTCTCATTGCACCAGCAATCAGATTTCTCTTTACTGAAGAGGGGGAAGAAAAAAACTCTTCCTTAGCCACTTATCACTTTTTGGTGGCTTATCTACTAGAAAAAGAACAAGGAGCAAACACATTGTGTTGAAACCAGACCAGGCAATAGACGGTATCCTTGGCATGCGCTTTGGCATGTCATTTCAGGACATGCAGTCGGTGTAGTTAAAGAATTTACTGATTGTACTGAAAATGCTGGCTCACTGTTAACATGCTCATCCATTTGTACCAGGTTATCAGGTGCTACTCTGTAGCATGGCAAATAAGAGATCTATGTGCGGAGGGAAATTGATGGAGAGAAGATGATAGTGAGACAAAGAAAGTATACGATGAAGGCTCCTGTCTTCTGAGGCTTAGCATCCTGCTGGGATCTGTTTATGTAGAGGCTAAAAGGAAGCCTGGCCTTTACAGTATTTCACACACTGCAACTAAACATAATGCAATAGAAAGACATAATGCTGCTTGAGTCAAACTGTCAGTGGATGCCTTTAAATTGCTTCAAATCCCCTTAACAAATCTGATGGAGAGGCTATGAATAACTCAAGGACCGCTCATCGCTTCTCTACATCTTGTGCTCCCACCACCAATCCCTTAATTCTCTTAAGTAGTTTAGACCTGAGTTTAGATAAATTTTGATTATCTCACTTTATTTTGCTTTCTTAAAAGCAGTGCAAGCTATTTACCAGACTTACCTGTCGCGATGTTAAATGTGGCTCATTTTCTAGACTTTTCCGGGATTAATTATTTTTAATGGCCCAGTCCTGGTGAAAATTTCTTTATGATGTAAGACCGGCAAATCACAGAATAAAGTAATAACCATTAGTCGGTTAATAACAGTGATTTGACTGATTTGATGTATTGTTGGCTAACACATCTAAGCACCGATTGTGTTTTCAATTAAAATAAGTTTTTTTGGTATATAATTTAGTTTTAAACATTCAAACAAACAAGAAAGGCAAACTATTTTGTGGTAGTATTCACAGTGGTCAGTCCATAATAAAACCACTGACAGGTAGTGGGTAACGCTACTCATTGCATTGTTATATTGTTCAGTTGCTTCACAATACGTCCCTACAACAGCAGTACAGGCTACAGTTTACTTTGCATTGCTGTCTGTTTTAAGATACTCGAGCTGTGTTAGAAGAGGCTTTTCAAAACTGTTCTTAAGAGCAGACACTTGTTATTATTCTGTTAGCATAAAAAGCACTAGCTGATTATAGATGATTGGCTGGATCACAACCTGATGACAAAGAGACTCACAGATATGCACACAGACATTTAAATCATGTACTGAAATCAGCCATGAGTGTAGGGGTGGGTTTTTGTGTGTTTATGTAGGCAGCTCATCATGAAAATGTACATGTGGGTGTGGAGGCACTTTTTGAAGTGTCAATTGTAGGTAGAGATAATTTTATCTGAGACAAAAAAGCCTAAGAGGGTGTGAAAGCTGATAAATAATCAAGTAATTTTACATTACTTGCCACGTATCTGAATAATTAGCATGCCTTTTCATTTTATTAGCTTGTTTATGTAAGTCTCATTTATTATACACATTCAGATGCACCTTGGAAGTGTTTTGCCTCCAGATACTCCTGAACAAGGTCCTCTGTGCCTGTTTATTGATGCAGATGAAGCTTCTGCCATCATAGTTGGCATATTCCTAATTTTCTTGAAAAATGACATATATCTTAGAGGTCTGAATCCCTGTAGCTGTTACACGAGCCCACCTTCCCCCACACTTACACATTTAGATACTTTAATTATGTATGCATCTTTCCCAAGTGGTGGAGGATAACATGCATACATATGCATGTATGTGTTTATTCTGCAAAGAGCCATATCAGTGTTGCTGAATTCTTTTAGGATTTGAGGATGGTAAAGTCAATAATGGTACTCCATGTGCTTATTGGTCCACGGCCTGAGACATGATGATTTTTAGGTTGTTACCTCTAACATGATTGCAGTAGCCTGGATTCCAATTTTGGCTTGATTTACATTAGGACGATCCAAAGTGGTAGTTGCTGACTTTCGTATAATAACAGGATTTATGTTAAAGTGTTTTGTCACAGAGTCAACAAGTCCTCTGTTTTACCTGTGTAGTTTGAATGAGGACAGAGGTTTGGAGCCTTTACTTTTTGCTTAACCTAAAATTGACACTAAGCTGGAGCTGGAGCACACAAAGCGGCAACTTCCTTGGGGGATCCCAGACCCCAGGGTGGGAACCATAAAGCAAAGGACCACAGACTCCCATCTGTCACATTCTTTTACATTTCAGTCAGATGTATGGAAAGGAGAATCAGATTTACTTGCAATTCATAGTTTGTGATGGTCAGTGCTGCCCCACCAAAAGAAATGGAAAGCAAAGAAGCCACAGAGGACAAAATGAAGCTTCACTTTAGGTGTACTTAGAAATCTACCCATGAAGCACTTCTCTTTGCAGAACTTTATGTTAAAACCTTCGGTGCTGTCTGTGTCTCCCTCAGCCACTGTGCAGTTCTTCACAACAATGTCAGTATGAGGGAGATTCTTATGGCACTTGCTTTATTTGTGTCAATTTGATAACATCTCTAACATTTTACCTCTGCTGAGCTCCATCATGCAGGCACAGCTCAACGGAGAAGGACCATAAATGAGAGCAAAACACATTAGTCGCTCTCAAGCTGAACTAATATTAAAGTCCATCACAGAAGTAGATTTTTAAAGAATTGATTTGGCTGCTGCTTTTATATTGTTGGCATTTAAAGAATAATATAGTAAATAACTGCAGAGTTTTGTAGCCTTGTGGATATAAACTGTATGTATTACTTTTCTTTATAATATCCCTTAACTTGAATGAGTCATTTTGTAGCCCAGTAAAATTTCCTGGAACAGTTAAACTGGGTTAAAGTGAACGGTGGTGGCAGCACTTAGATTTATATTGGTAGCTAGCAGCACTTTATGAGGCTGTGTAGAATCATTTTGGCAAGGACCCTGAATTAGTGAAGAGAGGGGTGGAGGAAGACAAAAGCAATGAAGAGGATCATTTAAAGAAATGCTCATCAGTATTACCTTATTTCTTGGTTTAACAAGTCGCGTCAGCCTTTCTGTCTGTGTACACTTTACCACTCTGTACAGATTGGGCGTGTCATTACAGGTGACACTAAAGAGAAAACGGTGAAGTTTGGTGGCAGAGTTTAGTAACTCTGGAGAAAAAGAGCACAAGAGATAAGTCAGTCAGAACGTGGTGAAAAAAAGTTCCTCTACAAAGGCAATCTTAAGTGTTTACAAGATAAAGATCCTTTTGTTCATCTCACTGACACAGTGATTTAGCTAATCAACCAATCACGGCTGGAATCTGTCTAAGAGGGCTGATTAACCCAGAACACTAACACACCACCCAGTGTGTCCATGAACGTACACAGCTACACAAAAAAGCACATACACGCGTGTACAAATGACTCAGTGGAGTGTGTGCATATACATAATGTATGCATGCATTTGTTATTCCTGTTTTTAGAAAATGGTCCAATCTTATGTTGACTATATGACTGCATTTGGTGTTTGAAAGGTGAAAGTTGTCCTAAATATGAGGTTATAAAATTAATAAAGTATTTAGTTTGTTTTTAAGGAAACTGCGTTCAGACCTGGAGCTACCAAAGCAGTGAAGAACGGTAGCTATCCAAAGTCCAGTGAGATGTTTTAGCTCGCCTACAGACAGATGTCTAGAGGTGTTTAGAGTTCACCCATCAGAATATAAATCAAGCTAAACTGGTATGCAGGAAAGGGAAAGACTTTATACTTTTTAACATGAAGCCAATTCGAGCAAATGTAATTTTATTAACAATAGATTTTGTTTGATGTAAAATGGTTTAATAGTTGCTCCTCATCACCCTCAACAATAATGAGGATTCAAAATGCAGCATTTTAAGTCTGTTGTTTTATGTGGGATTTATTCTGCAGCAACTATCATGACACATGACCTGCATTTTTTCCTGACATTAGTGCCCCTATCTGTCTTCTTTTCCTCTTTTGTATTGTCGTATGCAAAACATAGCAAGAGTTTGAGTAGAGAAGAGCCCTAAGGCAGATCAATGCCAACATTTTTTATGTCCAATTACTAGGGCAGAACTGCAAGAAATATCAGTGAGAGTAAACGTCCTCTCATAAAAAAATCTCACAAACTGCGTCAGAAGTGCAGCCTCGAGCTTCAAGAGCAGGCTATATAAGTACAAGTGCAGGTTACAGGATTCTAGTAGAGTGAGCGACAGGCATAACCAGGGTGTTAAGACTCAAGACATCTGAGCAAAATTCTGCTGCTTTGAGACTGATTTCCACACCATATTAATTTTCCTTTTTTTCATCCATTTCCCCCTCATTTCCATTGCTCTTGATATATTACCAAGATTTTATGTTCAACAAGCCAAAGAGATTCATCAAAATATATCCAAGCACGTTTTTAGGTTTTCACATTATAGAAAGTGTTCTGATTTCATTCACCTTTCATTCTAAGCTGCATAAAGAAAAAAAATAAAACTTTATATGAAATTTTTCCTCTAAAAAACACTACAATACAGGAGTGCTTTTACAATAAGTTTTCAATTGGCTCTGTTAGATAATGCAGCATTAGTGGCCCAAGCAGATACTGGCTTCCCTTCATCAAGTTCACTACGCCAGCACAGTGTGCTTTAGCATCTCATATAATCAGTTTAATAATTAATTAACTATTAATTTGGTTTAAATCTGAATAAGATATCAGGAAATCACATATTGAATTAAATGAAACAAGGTAAATTCAAAAACAGTTTACATATAAAACTTAAAGGTTGAATTATTAAAATATTGAAAGTTATCTGCATTTATTTGCATCAGCATGAAGCACCAATGATATTTTAAAGGATTTATTTTAAAAAAATGGTAAGAGTAAATAATTTTTATTTTCCACAATTTTGAATAGCAGTGTATAAAAGCTGTCTGCCAAACAAGCAAGCTTAAAAAATAAAGATATTTTCTTGTAATCTAAGCATTCCTCTTAATCATGTTTTGATGCTCTTTTAAGCTGTGAATACCCAGTTTAATGGAGTTATAAAGATGTTGTCAGCTGTTGCTATCTAATGTCGTCTTTCCTCTAGTACAGGTCAGAGGAAACTGGTTGCTCCTATTTGTTTGCACAGCTAACATTTGCCACAGTTACATGACAATTTTTAATTCTGAATTAATTGTTCAGAATTAATGTGGAATCAAAGTATTCATTCTGAATTGAGGTTTACATGGAAAACACGTTAAATCGCCTTTATTCAATTCCACCTAAAGGCGGATTTATGCTTGTGCTAAGTCTGCGTGCAGCCGGCTACGGCGTAGCTGACGCTGGTGAGTTTGCTTTCGCACTCGAAAGTAGGGGGTGCCTGTTGCAGTTTCTCCTCCTAATCTGAAGGTGGCAGCAGGGGTGGTATTGGCTGGTAAACTTACCAGGTCGGAGTTATTTTGATGATTAACTTCAGTTCGGTAGGTATATTCTGTTTTAAAACAACAATGGCGTCCAGTATGGTTTATTAGTTTGTGGAAGAAAATGAATAAATCATTTGATCAGCCTCTCATCAACTTGATCCACTGGTTATTGTTTTTAGAAGCAGTGGTTACAACACAAAGTCAGCCACAAGATCCAGATATCCGGCAACACGTGATCCCAAACTGACCAATCACAAGGTAGAACCTCGGCGTAACCGTCTGCGTAGCAGGGGTGCACGTCAGGTCTGGAAGAGGTGCGCATCGAACCTCTGTAGAGCTACGCAGAGCCTACGGCGGTGACGCAGACGCAGTGCAAGCATAAATCTGCTTTAAGATCTGTAGGTTGGAAAGGGTTCTGATTGGACGGGGGCTGATTGGCTGTAGGATCCATTTAATTTGATGCAGGCGTGTTGAAACAGGGATGCATGGAAAACCTGCTGGATTGGGGCCCTCGTAGGACCGAATTGGAGAACCCTGGTCTACAACATGGAAGACCACATAATACAAACCATTTTTGCTTTGATTTTTATCCTAGTTTTAAAGCAGCAGCTTGGCACTAGCATACTACTTGACTTTGGTCAACTGGGGAGGAGAAGTGAGAGAGTACTGTACCGTCATTGTGACAGGACAAGAGAACAAGCATGCGCAGAATAACCAGATTTAATTTTATTTAGAATGAACTTATACGTGAACAAGGAATTATTCAATTCAGATTTAAAATTAGAATAAACTAGCCACTTCGGATTTAAGTTTAATTCAGAATAGTGCTGCACAAATAATCGCACTTTGATCATGATCACGATTTTGGTGGCCACAATTAAATGAACCCGATCGTCAACGATATTTACTTTCAAACTGCAGCTCTGCTGCACGCATCTCTGAACACACACGTTCTCAACCAGTAGTCTGCCAACCACCAGGGGGCGAACGCAAGGCCAAGGCTTCATGATGCTGCCTAAATAACAAGGGCACACACCTTTAACAGTCAGCAGCTAGTTCAGTGTTGCCAACTTTGTGACTTTGTCGCTATATTTAGCGAGTTTTCACTCGCCTCTAGCGTCTTTTTTTTTCTTTCAAAAAAGTAACCAAACAATAAATCTAGCAACTTTTTCTTGGGGTTATTGGAGACATTTAAAGACTGACGTAAAGGAACATAGTTTACTTTTCTCAAGTGGGTGCCGTGCAGACCCTTACCCCATCCAAAAGCACTCAGATAAGGCTTGGTCCGCACACAGCAGAGCTGCATTCAGAGCAGGAGTTGATCGCCTTTGTTCCATGACCAGGCTAAAAAAAAATAACACATATAAAGCTGCTGCTGGATGATCCCGCGCTGGCTTACCGTCAGATATTAATGTTTATTAATGAAGAGTGTGGACATAAATATTTAAAAAGCTTAAAGTGTTGTCACATGTTGCAGACTCATAAATAAAAAAACAAATTACACGTAATAAAATTAAAGTTAAAAAACAAGAAAAATATTAGCTGAAAATTTTAATTTTGTTATTTTTTTTACCGTTCTAAACATTTTTAGGTTGTCTTTTCAATTCAATAAAATTTTTGCCTTTCTCATGACATCCCTCTCCACGGTAGCATCCATTACAACTGCTGTACCTGCAGAGAGCATGACATGCCATATATACTATTGATTGGATGTTTGGCTCTTTTCAGAGAGCAGGCTGTTTTGGCTCCCGAACGGCTCTAAGCTTTTTTGTAGCCCTATAATTTACATTAACTTCTCAAAAATTAATGGTAAATTAATGATTATTTAAAGTTAAATTTTTCACTAAAAATCGTTGATCGTGATTAATAATCGTGATTACAATATTGATCCAAATAATCGTGATTATTTTTTTGGTCATAATCGTGCAGCCCTTGTTCAGAATGGTCATTTTCATTTGGAAATAAGTCTGTACAAGGTCATCTTTTAAAAGAGGATTTAATTTTTTTCTGAATAAAGGGGAATTAAAACTCTCATGTAAATGTGGCCACTACACTTTTTGTTTCAGTGCTTGTAAAGTCACCAGGGAGACTGGGCTTAACTGCAGCTGGAAACTAAATTTATTTTATCTTAGACTGTTAACAGACCACACAGAGTTGCAGAAGGCGTTTCAGGTTGTTGGGGTGTCAGGTTACAGCTGGAGTAAGTAAAAGGCTAAAGGCCAGATGTAGCTGTTTTTTCTCTCTGTAGTACCCACACCATGCTGTCAGTGCAGCGAGTGTGCAGCATTTTCTTTATTTTAAATCAGCATTGTCTGTTTGCGTGTGTTTGATTATAATTACTACACTAAACAATGGTTTCCCAGTGAATAACTTGCACCCTTTTTTCTTTTTGTCGTCCCTACCGCAGACTTGTTCCTTACAACTGAGACCTCGTTTGAGACCTGGATCAACAAGGTAACAAGACCTTATTAGTTATTTGTATTACATGCATGAGTCATTTTAATTTGCTCAATCGGAGGTGTGTCCAAACATTTGACCTTACCAGTAGTTCTGAGCAGGATGTTACTTAAATTCAGTCAGTTTGTGAATACATATTAGTTGCTGCGTGATGGTGCTGCTTACAATTTTAAGAAAATATTGCTCCAGCTGTCAGTTTTGTTAATTGATTTGTAGTGGATAAGTATGCATAAAAGATGAAAGTCTATTTGTAACAGTTACCTCTGCCTCAGTGTTTCCAGCACTTGAAGCACCACAGCAGTTTGCTGTCACTGTATTTTAATCTTTACATTGAGCTGAAAGATATGTGCACTATCTGAAGAATTCAATATCTCAGAGAAAGTAAGGTAGCTGGTTCTCATTGTAGTGCAGGGACAGTAAGTGTTCAGAGAGGTGTGTTTTTTTAGTGAAGCATGAGGCATGAATTAGTTCAACTCAGAGTAGCTTCTGAAAGTTGTCATGTGGTGAACTGATGCATCAGTTGTTACCAACTAAAGTCACCTAAACTTACTTGGTATCAGTCATTGAGGAAGATCTTCATCATGTCCACCAACTATGACACATGTGCACCCACATGAGTTTTGGATATTGATGTAAACAAATTAAAGATTATTCCTGCAAGCCTAAACCTCAAACATAACACTATATTAAACTTGTTTTTTAACAATTTGATTATTAGAAATATTTGTCAAAGGCTTCTCGCAACACACAGATGTTAAAGATGTTTATCAAGTATATTTTGCCATAATATTTGTTCTATTGTCCACATCTGACGTTAAACAAATATATAGAAGGATTGTAGAAGTTGTTTCATCACCAAGAACAATAGCACGTAGTTGCTTTGGGAACAAAGCACAATTTATAAACTGGAAAGTTAAATGAAGTGGAGTCCCTGTATGAAATTTTAGTTCTCTAAATGAACATAAAATGTCTCTTTTATGGCTTGGCAGAGCTCGGGTAAACCTGGGATTTCTGGCACTGCTGCAGCACTAGTTAATATTCTGGAATAGCAGGAAAGGGAGACCAGGGCTCTGGGTTTTTGTCAAAGGGGCCTATTTGAAATTCAGCAGGTCGAGGCACAAGCCGAACAGTAGTCTATCTTATCGCAGGGAGAGGGAATATGAAAAAGGAAGGGGAGGGAGGACGATGGAGGCAGATGGGGGGACTGAGCAGAGACTGAGTGTATGTGACGGGAAGTGGGATTAAGCAGGAGTGAAAAAGAGCAAATTTACTGCCATCGGATGTACGACTGGTGGTGGGAATGTTGGTCTGATGTGAGGAAAGTAATCCAGGGAAGATCTAAGGATAATTTATTTCTTCAGGAATTCTAAAATAGTGTTTTTCTTTATGTATAGAAAGAATAATGCAGAAGTAAATCACGTTGTAAGCTTTTGTTAGTTTGGCTTAGGACGGAGCTTATGGCTAAGTGATGTAAACCGAGGGATCAGGTCATAGTAGCAGACATCTTTCCGAAAATTGTGTGGTGGGATTCTACAGTCTGAGCCAGAAAGCTTCTTTATTATGAGAGGAGTTGCAAACTGGTAAACAATCATAGTTAGTCAGAGAAAAATATTATTTATATAATTTTAAGAAAGAGACAATAACTTGTAAGAGGCCAAACCAAAAAAAAAAAAAGCTTCAAAACAGAGAAATTTGAGCGATAACAAAGATTTCCACAAGAGGATTCTTCTACCAGCGGTTAGAGGTGAAGGTGGTTAGATTAAAGGACTTTGCCTTCTGCTAATTTTCCAGAGATAGTGTGTGGAGATGGTAGAATTTAGATATTTTACAAGATCAAAGGTGAGATTTCCAGACATTGTAAAATGTACATTTACGTGTTTCAAAGCAGAGAAATTACTGAGATGAAAATCCAGATGCATTTAGAGATTTAAATGATAACATAATGGTGACGATGCAAACTTGATTGTACCCCATAAGGATAGATTACTTCAAAATTTGTGTGCCAGTAATGATCATAATTGAAACGAAAAGGGTTTGTGTTGTACAGAGCGTCGGGGACTTTTGACAGCTCTAACATGCAAATAAAAACAGGAACTTATCACACAAACTAAGGAAATTTGTGTTCAGTGGATTATTTCTTTGTTGTAACAATGCTTCTTGTCAATGAGTCTTATGTCATTGGAAAGCCTGTTTATTTCCCTAGTTTTTAAATGGTGGCATATTTGTAAGGAAATGCATTTGTGAGATGAGCAGCAGAGTTGAGTACGTGGGTTGTGCCTTGTCAAATCCTAAACACACTAGATCTATGCTCCAATCACTTCAAAGCACCAAGTGATTGTCATATTTAGACCTCATGAATGTAGATTTGTTACAAGGAGACATTAGCAATTAAAAGAATTACTGAAATGTTACATCCTGAAATCCTAAAGATCAACTAACAGAACATAAACAGAAATGACATAAAAGAAAAATATTTCATTTATCGACTACATCTGAGATTGAAGCACAAACTTAGCTTAACGGAATTATTAGAAATAAATAAATGTGTTTTAAGTAGAACACACTATAAATGAATACATGATTAAATTAATAATTAATATAGATTCATATAGCAGGAAGTAAAAGCAGTAAAACACAAATATACATAAAGTTGAGCAATACTTACGTTTTATTTTATGTACTTCCAAACAAAATTTTTAGATAAAAAATCAATTTGTCCCAAATTTTGAGTCTGTAAGCTTATTATAAAGCTCCCGATCTCATACAAAGGTTGCAAAATTGTAATATTATCCTACATGGCAGTAATTCCATGGTACTTAGAAAACTATCTGTCAGATATACCCCACATTTATGTACTGGGAAAACAGTGAAACCTTTAAAAATGATGGTCTCTGTCTTGCCACTTTTGTGGGTTTTTTTTTTTTCTATTGGTGGGGGGGGGGGGGGGGGGGGAGGAAGGGAGGGGGGGGGGGGGGGGGGGGGGGGGGGGGGGGGGGGGGGGGGGAGGGGGGGGAGATGG
>JBAMHW010000001.1:33457697-33476088 GCA_037177495.1 Rhadinocentrus ornatus | reverse complement strand
GAAACCTTTAAAAAGGGGGGTTTTTTTTTTTCCACTTTTTTGGGTTTTTTTTTTTTTTGTTCCTGGTGTCCCCCCCCCCCCCCCCCCCAAACAAAATTTGAAAAAAAAAATTAGATTTTTAGTTCTGTTAGAGAAAATCTGTTCTTGATTTAAGGTGTAAATCACATGACTGTACACTTGTTTTAGAAGCTTTATAAACCCTGAGTCTGTTCGGTTTCAGTGGCTTAGCTGCAGTTAAAACAGGAAGTAACTTAAATTAAAGGGGAATAATTGTGTGGGGGAAATTATTCATTATTTCCAAGTAAAGCCTTGGTGAATGAGTTTCAAGTCAAACAAATTGTGTTTGTGTCTTTATTATAAAACTGATCGATCAGGGCGTGTATATGCAGACTCGAAGATTCTCCACTCCGTGATCTATAGCACATGGAACAACGTATTGAGTGAGGGATTTTGGTCTTAGTGAGCCCAAAAAGTGACAGACTGAGCTTTAGTGTTGTCAGGACAAATAAAAGTGTCTCTGTTGTACATGCATCCATTTTATTCTGAACTTCAGTCCATTAAAAAGCCAAACTTGGTGCTTTCAGCTCACAACCTTTATCTACTTTGTGTTCTTGTTTTCCTTTTTAATGCAGCACCCTCTTAGCAACACACACATTCTTCACACAGACAAACAAGTCCTTACATCTAAACACACTCGAATAGATGCAAAAACCTTGTTTCTGCAAAGACACTTCATGGATGCATACGGACATACCCACGCAAATATACACCAATATGCCATCTCCTAGCATGCCCAGAGCATTAGACCCTAGTTAATCCCATCGTGGTCTTTGCTTCAGTGCAGCTGCATCTATCGGTCACAGGCCAGCACGCCCCTCTTTCTCCAGCACTCTGTTTTAATTACTTTTCTCTGTTTTCTCTTTGCCTAAGTCTCTTTTCATCCCTGCCCATGCCTCTGTTTTCCTGTGATTACACAAGAGAAGGCAGTCAGAGAAGGAGAAATAAAATCAACAAGCTGCCGAGTGAAGAGTGGCGTTAGCTGGTAAATAGTCCAGGTGGTTTAAAAGGTCAGCTGTGAAGCTGCTGATATACTAATTTAATTTCTTTGTTAGGCAGAGGCATATTCTCTTTCCACTCATTTGCACTCATGTATAAATACATATACATGAAAAAAATGCAGAATGCTGCATGAACAAGTCAGCATTTTCAGCTGAGACTATTTTCATCTTTTGCTCTTTGATATTACAAACCAAACACTTGAAATCAACCATTCTGACTTTTTCACAGATGCAGGCAAAGAGGTGCAGTAATGGTATTCAATAAAAAAAATGTTTAAATGTATTTTAACAAATATAAATTCAAGATCAGTGAGTTTTAATCATTGGAACATTAAATAAGGCAAAGTGTGTAGCTAGAATTATTTATTTTTTCACACCAATGCAATAGTTAATTTCATGCTTTGACATTGTTATCACTATTATAGATGTTTTCTTCAGACTCAAAAGCACCAAATGCACATACAAGCTTATTTGCAAAGCTGAAAGAAGCATTGAAATGTAACAAAACAAAGCTTTATCGTTTGCTTTCAATTCTTGACTTGATCTGTTTGTCTTACTATGCTACCAAATATCTCATACAGTAGCCAAACTTAGTCAACAATACAACACAATGATCACTGAACTAAAGATGTCTCCAGTCATTCAAATTTTGTTCAGCTTTAGTGAGTGCGCACACTTTTTTTTTTTTTTTTTTTAACTCTTCTTACCAGTGCCAAGAAAAAGATTCTCTTTGGCTATGAGCCATATATTGAAAATGAATGCAGTTCATGGATGCAGTCTCATTCAGATCTCCAACAGCACACGCAGATCAAATCTTCACTCCTGTCTAAGCGTAAGAGGAAAATGTGGTGCCATACCAGACAGGTCTTGACACACATCTGTACATCGCTGGTTCCTGTTGTTTTTGTCAGTGTTTTCCTCCCCAAGATGAGCTCATTCCTGGACATTTCTGGCATTCATTCAGGGCTACAGCTGTGCATGCGTAACAGCACCCTGCATTTGTGGGAAGAGTAATGGTAACAGAAGGCAACAATAATCACAGGACCTGTAATCCCTTCATCTTCACACATCAGTCATCTGCTCTTAAAATAAACACACGCTCTTTAATCATGACATCTTGCAATCAGGCCACCAGCACCAGTCAAACACACTTGCTAAAGATGTCATCCTCGATGCAAAAAGTTACCACCCAATCACTACATCTGCTGGCACTTGTGTTTGCACATGGTTGTTGGCTGTTAACTGTCGATCTACGAAATGTTTGTTCTTGCTGCCTTTGTATGATGCCTTTCAGTTAGAGACATACAGAGGGAAAGTAACTACATAGGGGTAATTTAATTTGATTTACCTTATAGTTTATGAAAAACACTATTTTAAAAAAAATCAATGCCACACATCTAAGAATAATTGCTTAGATGTGTGTACTTGTGTGTGTTATTCTTCTCTGGAAAGGTTTGTTTGTACTTTCAGAATACAGAACCAGTAATTTCCTACTAATTGAAATTAATTGGACTGAAAAACAGATGAATCGATTGACCTTTTGTCGACCTAATAGTGGAGATATTTGGCCATTGTCTTCCTCTACAATTGTGCTTTGACAGCATTTGGAGCATCAAACATTTTTAAACATGCACACATTTTGCATGCCATGAATAATAAAAATCTATTATCTAATTGGCCTTTATTGATAGTCAGTGGCTTAACATGCCCTGATCAGTAAAGAAGAGTGCACCAGCAGCTCTCTACTGTATGTTCACTATGACAAAAAAAGTGTTAATTTTATAGCGTCTACAGCTTTCTGCCTGCAGGAAATAACTTGTGCAAAATTGGTTTGAGGGTTGCTAACTTTAGGCTTCTATTTCTTCAGCACTATTTCTAAAATGTATTGGAAATTGGAAAAGGCAGAGAATTAAATATATGTAAATCTCATAAATAAATATTCTATTGCAGTGCCTGTTCAAAACCAGCAAATTGTGGCTTGATTAAATTGTGTACCAGTTTTTTGACATAATGGGGACAAAATCTGACTTATAGGGGCTTCCTGTTGTCCCCACGGGTACAAAATGTTTGTGTGTGCTTGTGTGTGTCAGTCATTGACTTTTTTTTTTTTATTTTGTTTTATGATTTTCGGCCACGGATTTCAAACTCTGGTCCTTGAGGGCCGCTTTCATAAACGTTTGTCTATTTTCTGCTTCAACACACCAGACTGAAATTATTGGGTCATTATGAAGAAGTAGACAAGAAGCTGTTGGAGCCATATGGTTTGAATCAGGTGTTGGAGCAGGGAAACAACTAAAACCTGAGTTTGACACAGCTATTTTAGCCAGAACAGCCTGTTTCAAGCAGGACAAAATGGTCGGTATGGCTGATCTAATATACGACCAGTGTGCACAAAGCCTGAGAAAATATATATCTGAAGTACTGGTCACCCAAACAACCTCACGCTCTGCATGTGTTTGTGTTCACAACACATCAAGTCTGAGGCAGACCAGGTGAAGGTATTTATATTACACGTTGACACAGACATTCTACCATTTAGCAAACAGGTGCGACTTTGGCAAATGTGCATAATGAATCATGAAAACAAACACCTACTTGAACTTTGGTTCAGTTAATATTTTTTTCTTTTGTGTGTGTGAAGCTTTTATTTATTTTTTTTTTCTGTATTTACAAAACCCACACATTTAATGGAAAACCTATGTGGTTATTTTTTAGTCAGTTTAGTGACTGTTAAAGGACTTAGTTCATCCGTCTTCCAAACTAAGAGCTTTATTTTTCACAGAAGCAAACCTTTTTTCCTTTTTTCCTCCCTAAGGCAGACCCACTGGACCCAGGCTCCAGATACCAATTTGTGGGCATCTGAGCCCATCCATCCATCCTTACTGACAATATCAAGGATGAGCAGTCATGCAAAAACCCCATTCAGATGTCAAAACATTGAAGTACTAACTGACCTAAAGAGAAGTGCACCAGCATAAATCTAACTAACCATCAATTTGGCAGAACATTAAGATTGGTTTTCTGCTAAAATTAGTTTTCCAATCTTCTTGTCACAGGATGGAGTTGGAGACCTCAACTATGTGACAGTGATTAGGATGATTAAGTTTGGATTTTCTGTGATAGTTGTCGGAGGGAATCGGTCCCACAACACTTGCAGACATGGCTGAACAGCGGCTTGACATTTCAGAACTACACATGAAAAAGAGCTCTCAGAAGCAGTATCAGTGACATTATAACCAGTAACGGGTGAAATAAGCAACACTGATCTTTTTACACTGGCACCTGTCAAGGGGTGCAGGTTTAAAGCTTTGTGTTGGAAGCACAAAGGAAATCAGGGCCGTTTAACGGCTGTAGCGAGGGTCCTTACTTTGACACATCCCACACTCCTACATATTACACGATCATCCTGTTCCTGTTTGTGGAGCGTATGCACCACAGCCCCTTCTGCACTGGAGTGATTTGTTCTTTCACCAGTGAAACTTGTACATCCTGGCCATCAAAAGTTCTTTCTGTGGTGCTCTTTTGTTGTTAGTCAGATGCAGGTGAAATGTAGGGACCCAGCAGTGGGCCTTGTCATCATTATTTCCTCTCAGTAGTTGGTGTATAAGGGCTCTAAAACTGTTGGTCAGAAACAAACTAAACAGTCTAAAGACTGAATACATCACTTAGCATTGTTTTATTATTATTATTTTAAAGATCTCTTATGCATGATGCATCACCATCTAGTGACATAAACGAGTGTTTGTAACTAACTAAAGACTCTCCACCTCACTTTCCCAGTTAGAGAAAACCCACTGACCACTAAGAAAATGCAACCGGCCTGCTCCAAAGTCAGTTTAGTTTTTAATATTCAGTAAGTTGTGGTCAATAAAAAAAATGTAAATCTTCACATTAAAAAGTAAGCTAACATACAATAGTGTGAGTATACAGGCAATTGTATGTTTAATAGTATCTGATTTATTCATAATAAAATATTATAACCATGATAGTCTGTCCATGATTGCAACTAAACTTCAGTAAAGTCCTTTTTTTAATCTCTGAACTCTAGTTTTAACTAAATGATTGTAAAGCAGAACCAAATATGCTGGGTTTATGCTTTTAAGTGGCTGTAAAATGTTTATATAAAATCTAAATAAAAAGAAACATAGCAGCTGCTTGTCAGATTGTGAAATATTTAGGCTAATGCAGAATCTGGGAAAATCCATGCATAAATACAGCTTCCATGTTCATGCTTATTTACAGATAAACAAAAAATACAAAGTTTGTGTGTTTTCTTTTATTTATGGTCATTGAAAATTCTCATGAAGCTAGGAAACCTTGCCTCTTCAGCAAGGTTATCATTCTGTTTTTCTGTCTCACAGCAGTTCCACTGGTTCTGCTGTGACTGTGACACCACATCTTACCTGAATCTGACTTATTCATGACCACTAAGGAAAACTGCAGTCCACAGTCCAGTTGTTGCAATATGTATGAGCATTAATGCAACTGCACAATCCTCTCTCTTCTCTTCTTTGCTATCATTTTCCCAGGATGGCAACTTCACCCAGGCTGAAGTTATTCCAAAACCAGCCAAGGTGGTCGGGCAGTCGTCCTTTGTCGACTTTGGTAAGAAAGTCTCATTTGCTGTGTTAGCTTGTTGCTATTATAAAGCAATGGGGAGGTTTTAATCAGACAATCAAGATGAAAAGAAAAAAGAAAATCACAGCAAGGCAATATAAAAGATTCACACTGGCTTAAAAAAAACATAATCACAGTTGTGAGTGTGCTAGTTCAGAATCTCTCCCTCTCATAAGTCCTATAAGCTTCTTTTCCATTTGAAGCCATGTAGCTTCAAATGATTCCAAATAGAGCTGTCTGGTCTTTTTGGCTTTGTCAGTTGCACTACAATCCTCGCATCACATAACTTTCCTTTACAGTACACACATACACCCCAAATGCTCCTAACCCACCAGGCTAATCTTACACACACTTACAAGCACACAGTCCAACACAATACTTTCTTGTTCACTCTCGCAATCCCACATCGAGCCAGAGTCTTGTGAACATCTTATCCCCATAAACAATCTTGGCCAGTTGTTTTCATTGTTCAGCTCAGCTTTACATTTGTTTTCAGTAAATCTCCACTGGTTTTCTAATCTCCAGGCTTCAGCCTATGCACTATAAAGTGGCCCCTGGTCATTTTGTCAGCCGTGGGGAGAATCAACCCGAACTCATGGCAGAACTTCCTCTGTAATATTTAACTTGGTCCACAGTCCAAAATGTTGCAGTTAAATCTTAAAGGTGCAAACATTTTTACCATGACTCTGTTTTCTACAGAGACACAGCTTAGGAGATGGTGCACAGGTTCAGTGTCTACTTGCATTCTTGCTATATGATGGCATTTAGCTTCCACATGTTGCATGACTATGCATTATTTTAGTATAAAACAGTATACAGACGTTGATTTTAAAGAGTGCAGGGCGTCCCCAAGGCTTTAAACATTCAGAGTCATTGTGATTAATGTCCACACACTGTCCCTATTTTAAGAAAAAAAAACTAAGGCTACATGTTAATATTACCTAATCTAGCTTCATTTAAAAATACGGCACTCACCCAAAATTATTTAAGTGTTAAACCAAGCATGGTTTTAGCTTAAGGTGGGCCAGGGGGTCCATGGCTTTTCAGTATTTGCATGAAGGGGGTCCTCAAGGAAAATAGGTTGGAAACCACTGAGTTAGACCAACTCTGGTCCAGCTCATCTTCCTTCACATAGACTGTCTGTGCTTCTGCTGAATAACCCGGTGCAGGAATTCTGTTTGTTCTGGTGTAACAAGCTAAATTTTGACAATCGGGTTAAGATGGTTTGGTTCTGATTCTTCCACATTCATTAATTTTCTGAATTTAAATCTTTTCTATCTGCATCTGCTCGTAACTGGTGAGGTATCATCCATCTATAAGATGCAAGTCTCCTGTCTGAGGCAACAAAATATATTTACACTGCAGTATCAACCAGGACAACTACTTGCACTGTATTCAACATAATACCAGTTTTACATCCAAACATTTGTCATCTGTAAGTTTCAATTACCTCAAATAATCACAAAGAAGCTCCTGATGGAGATCCTGTATCAAAAATTAGCCCCAGATTAAGGACCTAGAAGCCAAAAAAAAATCAGGCAAACATTTTTGTTTTCCTATAAATTTCTGTTGAAAAGAAAGTGTTTATATTGAACAAACAAAATTAGATGAAAAGTCCACCATTGAGCCAATAAATATCTTCTTAACGGGCAACACATACTCAATCTTTAGAGAATATGTCACTGTAGACCCTGATATGTATTAGTTATATATTACTTTCCCTGTGTTGCCACGGTCTGATAAAAGCTATTTTTATTTAATCCTATTAAGTTTTTGTTCTCTGGTGTGCTTCTTGTTCTTTTTCTTGTTTCACCAAAACCACTTTTCTTTTTGTCTGTGTGACCTTTTTAGCTCAGTTTGAGTTATTAGCTGTGTAATACTCAATGCATTTTTAATTAGTTTTGAACGTCTGTTGCTCATGCATATGAGCATGCATGCACAAGCATCTTTACACTGATAAACACATCCTTATTGGCAAGATTAATCTTTTAATCTGGAGCAGCTGGGGGTGTCCATTAAATATTTAGTAAGCAAACTTCCCCTCTCCAGATTAGCAATAATCTCTGAACCAAAGGTGAAATGACCCATATGCTGTGGTTGTGTGTGTGCTTTGCTTATCTGTACCGCTTATTCCATGACGGGTCACGGGTGAGCTGGAGCCCATCCCAGCATTGTTTCAGGCGAGAGGCAGGGTACACCCTCGACAGGTCACCAGTCCATTGCAGGGCCGGTTTGTCATCTCTGGGGGGAAAATGATGTTGTTTTTCTTCTTCTTCTTTATTATGATTATTATGTTTAAATCTCCAGTTTATCTTGACTAAAACTTTTTTCATTTCTTTAATCTTCCCCTCATATTGCCTCCCCTCTTGCGGCTTTAAATTGTTGCAAGAAGACTTTGCCCTCGTTAGCTGAAGAGTGAAGCCTTCGTGCGTCTAATAATCCACCATGAGCATTGCAGGATCTAATGTCTTTTTTTTTTCCTTTTTCATTCTGTATGCTTGACTCTGTCCCTCCTCTAATGTCACTCTCTATCTTTATTTCTCTTGATCATCTCTATATCCCCCATCTACGCCATACTTACTTTTATGCTTATTTTCTTTCTCCCCCTGCTTTTCTTTATCCAAACACCATGTAATGTCACTGGATCTTTAGATTTTATTACACTATCTTCCTCTTACTGTAGTATCTTTCTATTACCATGACATTGTCTATTCATAATCTTTATATTAGTGTTTTACTAAACATGGGCAAATCCAATCTGTAGGGAGGCTATGTTATACGGGTGATGTTATAAACAGCAGCTAAATGAGTTGATTATAATTTAAATTGCATTTAACACACTGTACTAATTGATTTAAGACCTTGGATTGAAGCATTTTAAATGCCACAGTTCTTAGTCTCAGAGTGCTATATCGAACTCCCATATTGTCATGCAGACAGAAGAGCAGAGTTGGGGTTTGTTATAAAATCATTGTTGCTGAGTGAAAGATTTGATTCAAGTCAGGAGATCAGATCTGACAGGAAATAACAAACCTAAAGGAGTACCTAGGTCCATTCTAAGGTGATGAAATCTTTCAATATTTTAATACCACGTGTCTAAAATGGCCTTGAGCATTTTGTGTTCTACCTTCACTCCTGATGCACGTTTTTTTCTTGGCATTAAAGAAGTGACTTATGTCCCTTCGCCTCCATGCTTGCTTTTTGTAAAATTTGCCAAGGCTGCGTCCTTCCTCTCTGTTTCTGGCCATATGTATCCTTAAATTGTCCTCCACCGCACTAAATGAGTCTCTGTCTATATTCTTGCAATGTGATGATTGTTTCTGTGAGTTTGGAAATCATATCCTGTTTTTAGCTTGCCTTCCAAGCTAATTAGAGCAAACCTTGACTCCACCTGAAAAATTTCAATCCGTGACTGTGGGTAGGCTAAATAAAAGCCAGGAGTGACAGTGAGGCAAATGATAGGCTGGGGGTAAATGGCACATTTCAGAGGTGATGCAAAGAGAGATATAGAAGAAGATAAAATAAAGATGCACCAGCGTAGATGATCTGAAGAGGTATGGGGACAAGATGACAGCAAGGATAAAGAAATAAGAGGAGAGGAGACAATGAGAGATGGAGCAGAAAGCAGCCTTTCATCTCTGTGTGATATAGAGTGGGAATTATTTCCATCACACATCATATTTTCAATTCTCACTCTCTCCTTCTATTTACACTTTTCTCAGCCTATTTTCCTTTTTTTACTACAAAATGTGTAACAACTTTTCTTTCCATCTGCAAAAGTTAAAATTTAAACATTATAAGAAATTATATAATAAACAACATATAATTATCCATAATAACTGCAAACCATCCATTTAAAACGTACTTTACTTTCCAACTCTGGCTACCCTTTTTAAATAAATTTTTTTAACATTGTATTGTTTGTTTTTACAGCCAGGGTGCAGCTCTGCTGCTTTTCTTTTTTGTAATATATGTTCAGCTTTATCTTGGAACTTACCTGGAAGAGCCAGTTTAGTAAGCTGCAGCAGCTTTGGACTGAAAGATATTTAATTATTTAAAGGCAGTTGAGTCTAAGTCAAAGTTTGCCCTCTTCTCGGACCTGGTTTAAGGTATTCCTCACTTTATCTGTATAAATCACAATAATTGTAATCTCACAGTATCACAGTAATGTCAATAGTAACACATTGGGTTTTTTGAGGGGTTTACGCATTAGATTGTGTAACAGTATGTGTTGGGCTGAATAAAGAACTATGTTCTGTCAGGGCCCTCGTGCCTGAAAGGTTTCATTACCGGAAGAAGCAACACTGCAGTATCTGCTAGTGCATCTCTTTGTAAGCAATGTTATGTGGTAGTTTATAAATTGCTTATTGCTTCGGTGTCTGGTGACTAAAGAGAGGCATCAGTAAAGTGGTCTGTGTCTTGCTTTCTTAATTTGGTTCATTCCCGTCATGTGGAAAGTCTCTTTAAATCTCAATTCCCTAAATTTTGAAAGTAAAAATTATTCACACAAAAATGCACATTTCTCCTAAAACTGAGGTGGTTTTAAAGATAAACCTGGCTGACCTGACTTCAAGAGTCAGAGGGTTTCTTGTCTAACAGAGAGAGCTTAAATATTTAATCGTAACCATACCTTTTGAGGGGGGTGAGTAGGACATGTTTGTACTTTATAATTAGACAGAATGTTTCTCTGGAACCACAGAAGCATCTTTCCACAGAAAACCCATACTGGCTAATCTTGAGGCATGCATGCGCCTCTTTATATGTATCTGAATGCTCATGATTGCGTGATGGGAATCCGTCCACACACGCTTGCGCGCTGGTAGTCCCGCACAACACACTAATAGATGCACAGCATATGCCAGACAAAACACGGCCATCTGCCTTATCACTGAGGTAATTGCATTTTTCAAAGTGACAGCGCTCGATGCATAATTCATCATTAGGTAAAGCACAGCGAAGTTCCACATCCAAGTGTGTTACCTACCATCACTGCAGGTAGGCTGCAGCCAAGCTGCTCTGCAACCAGCAGCTCTTTGTGATAGGGTGATTTCTGAGACAGCAAGATGGGAATGTGTTTGGAAGTGATATTTCAAATGGGAGGGGCTGTCTTCTTGCTGTGTGTGTGCGCACGCTTGTGTGTGTGTGGGAGTGTGTGTACTTGCAGTCAGCATGTTCACAGCCCTGTTCTCTTTGCTCTCCCCTCAGGCATCCTTTCTTCACTCATCTTGTTATATCATGTTATATCCAACCGCTGCCTCTTTACTTTCTACCTCATTCTCCCCTGAACCACTGCTTACTAGCATTACCCTGTTTTTTTTTTATTTTACTAATGTTCTGTTTTGTTAACCAGCATATGCTGCTTTCTCCCTCTTACTCTCCCATTCTTCATCCCGTTACTTCTGTCTTAGACTCCCTGAGAAATGGGTGTACCTTTATTTAAAATAGAAGAAAAAAAGAGCTGCTTGACTTGTTAAGACCTAAGTAGATTTTATAGTCGTTATCGTCTTGTGGCATGCATGTGCATTGATGTGAAATATTTTCCTCTACACCAGGTTAGGTCCTACAAGAGCCGCAGTCTTGCAGGTTTTCAATGTTTCCTTGCTCCAACACACCTGACTCAAATTAAATGTATCGACCAGCCTATGAAGTTCTGCACAACGACTCATTAATTTGAGTCAGTTGAGTTGGGAGACACTGAAAACGTGCAGGATTGTGGCCCTGTAGGACTGGAACCCGGACACCTCTGGCGTATAAAGTCTAGTTCTAGAAAGCCATGGATACAGTAAGTGATGTAGCAGTATCTTGATAAAATATGTAAGCAGCTCCCTGTTAAAGACGTCATCATCAGAATGTGTTGCTCTTTGCTCAGAGAAGACAGCAGCATTTCTGGATCAGGTTCAGATAGGTTTCTCTCTACACTGTGTACACTGTTTTCATGAAATTAAAATTCAATTATGTGATAAAGCATCATTCGGTAAAATCCCTTACATTTAGGGATGCTACCCTACTGTTGCATTCATCTCTTGGGTTCAAAGTTTTCATATTATTATGTATATATAAATAAGAGTCCTGCATTAAAGGAAAACTATGAGGTGTCATTTAACTTCTTTCTTCTTCCAATATCAGCAGCGCAGCAACTATGCACAACAGTAATCTACAGTGTGTGACCCACCCAAAGCAATCTACACACTAATTAGCACTTTTGATTTAATAAATTTATAATTAATAAGTTGTAATAATCTTGCTCATGTTTATGGAAGAAGAAACCCAAGCTTTCCTGGGCTTTTACCATAGACTATTAGAGGACAAATGAGTTCAGCCAACAGTGAGATGATGATGGGGGGGAGAGAGAGAGAGAGAGAGAGAGAGAGAGAGAGAGAGGGAGAGAGAGAGAGAGAGAGAGAGAGAGAGCAACTGTTTGAGATAAAGGTGTGAAAACAAGCTGAAATAGCCAACACCAACACAGCTGTAGGTATGATGATGACAAACAGCTCTGAGGAGATCAGATAATGTTAACTTTCTGGCAACCAGTTTTAGTCATTCACACCATATTTTCTGAATAATTATACTTTACTGTTGTTGTTGACATCTAAAAGTGTGAGATAATTAAATATTAAAAAAAATGTTTACTTGGGAAATGAGGCAGGCTTCCATACAATCAGACCTCCTGGGGTGTTGCTACCTCCTGGCCACATTTGAAGTGAAGAAAAGTGTTGACTTCAGGAAATTACACCTTGGACTCACTTTCCAGACCTGGAAGCCATGCTCACCTTTTGTATACCGCAGTCGTAGCATTTCATGTATTTCTAAAGACAGGACGTCTTCAGGTGAAATCCCTTCAAGTGTGTTTGTGCTTGTTCTGATTTGCATTGTGATGGGTCTTTGTATTTCATTTCTAGTCTACTGCTTTCTTTTTTCTTCTTCTGCTTTCATTTCACATTATTTTTTCCCCTATGTTTTCCTTGTCTTTCACACATCCCCTCTCCTCCCTGCCTTCTCTATTTCTGCAGCTTCCCTCCACGACTCTCTCAGCCAATCTTCATCACACCACGCCTCATCAGCAGGAGGGAGAGAGAAAAAGCAGGAGGGAGGGAGATATTGAGGGTGAATAGAAGTGGAAAAGGCAGATTGAGAGACAAACTTTTAAAGACTGGAGTTTGGGAAGAAATGCAGAAAGCTGGGATAGAAAAGGAGGAGAAGCTGAAGGGGGCAAAAGACAAGTGTGGGAGGACATAAGAGTTGGAGACAGATGAAGAGAGAGGATGATGGAAGATATTCATGGAGGAGAGGGCAGATGGGATAGAGGGAGGGATTGTTGGGGTGTCTGTTCAGCAGAACTGAAGCATCAGAGACAGAATGATGATTGATAACCTTTGCAAGACTAAATCAAAGCTCACCCTGTCTCCCACTATGTCTACCTGTCCTTTTGTTTTCCTCCCCCCAGTATCTGAGGCTGCGACACATCTCTACCTTTACTGTGAAACGTGTTTGTTTTACACCCTGAAAAAGCATCTGCTCTTTATAATTTGAGGGTAGTGGTGTTACTGTAACTACACACCATATGGTACAGCACATGTACTGGCAGATATTTTCAGTGCTCCAGCAACCCATTTGGATATGTGCTAGATTATTTGGGCTATAGAAGGCAGTGTTGAATCAGGAAAGATGAGCAAGCGAGCAGAATCAAAGCAAAGAATGCTGCAATATCATGAGTTTTACTTACTAGTATCAGTCAAGCCTCAATAATACTGGGTCCTACATTTCCAATAATGCAAACTCCTTTTACAAACATGCCTTATTCCTGGATGGTTAAATCTGTGAAACTCCTCATCTCCACATTGTAATGGGCTTTCTGTCAAGGCCACCCTGGTGACATCAGCATTATTTTCTCTGATCTTGAGTATTTTTTTTTTTCCAGTACCACAGATGTTGTCAAAGCAATGTCTTTACAGGCTGAGCTGGGCTGCTTATGATCAGCAAACTGATCTCCAGCTATAAATGAATGGAATACACCTCTAAATCCTATGTCAATATAAAGGAAAGGAAGGTGACAGCTTATTCAGCAAAGGGCCCAAGATTAAATAGACACAGCTGTACAAAAGCAAATTTTTATATCCCTCTCTTTCACGTCGTACTAAACAGATCAGAGAGTTCAGATTTGTAAATAATATTTAGATTTTTTTTTTTCTTTTTTAATTTCTTTTTTAATGAGGCAGGGAAAAAGTGGATAAAAATCATTTAAATTTTATCATGTCAGGCTATAAAGATGCTTTTCCAGGATCATTTACATTTTGATTAAACTAAATTAAACATAATGAGGCTTAATTTTAAGTATTTTTTTCGTGTTTATAGACATAATCTAAAAAAGGCAGATGTGCTTTAATTTTAAACTCTGCCTCATCGAAACACATACACTTTAAGTTTAATTGTCATAATAACTAACACTCATTCTTCCAGCACATAAAATGTAATAACAAATTAGCTTTAATAACAGTTTCTATCTGCTATACAGTCAGATACGCTAGTTTCTCTGTTTAGTTGCCACTTTTCTTGTTTTGAATGCACCATATTTTGTTGTTAGTTAATGCCAGCTATCCTATTAATCACACCTCTGTCAGGCCATGGACGTTTGAGTGTATCATCTAAATTCATCTTCTCAGTATGACTGAATTTTGTTTTATTAATTTGAAAGGTGGATTTAATAATCCATCTCACTTTTCTGTCCCTCTCCATCTCTCTCTCAGTTGCCCCTGATGTTGGGTTTCTCCTCCTCCTCCCTGCTTTGTTCTGTCATTCATCATCAGAATCATCCAGTCTTCTGCTTCTTCATGGCACAGCATCTGTTTGGGAGTGTTCCTTTTGTCTTGTTGAAACAGATTGGGATTAACTGTGCAATGAGAAAACTTAAACAGCTTCACCTCTTTATCTGTCGTCACTTGACACGCAACCCCTGAATCTCGTCTTTGTGCAGTGTTTTTATAGACTAGCCACAGAAACCAAGAATTTTCAACCTTTGGATCTTTCTTTTTATTTCAGCATGTTTGGAAACATATTCTTAGGAAATCATGTTGATAAAAAGAGAAACAGGCAAGTAATGAAGTCCTTGCTTGGTTTATTGTGAGGTCACAGACACAGACCATACCAGGGTCCCGGAGGCTAAACCCCTTGGAACTAGATTCACCTGCTCGTTGATATGCCAAAATATCTGCAGTGAAAATGTTTTGCTAACAACGGAACTATGAAAGTGTCAAATGAAATCACTGACATTATCAGCCCTACATTTACACATATTTATTCATCTTGCAGACTAGTCACACAAAGGAATAAAACAACAAAAGGCTCTTGAAAAGGTTCTAATAGTGAATTTTGGCTTGAAAATGATTTAAATAAAGGATCATCAAAATCAGTGCCAAATTAGATTGCAATAATTGGTTAAAGGTTAATGTAGCATTTCGGAGTGATAAAAGGTCACAGACCGTGCTACTGATGAAGTCAAAGAAGATCCTGATTACCTCACCTAGCATTTAAATGTGAGCATAAGAGTAGTGTTTCATTGACAGTCTTGGAGATCCGTCTCATTTGAATCAGCTGTGTTGAAGCAGGGAAATTTTAAAAACCTGCAGTACAGTGGTTCCCCAAACAGGGGCTCTCAAACCTTTCAGGGCCAGAAACATTTGCCAAGGACCCCTCATCATAATTCTGATGCATATATTTACACCATTTGAACTACAAGTTAATCATAGGAACTATTACATTTTAAGCTTTTCAAGTTAATTTAACTTAACTTAAAAATAACTCATACAAATTGCATACAAGTACTTTTAAGCAGGGAATTTGCATGTAAATTAATCAATCGAGCACTGTTAATAATAAAGCTTTTTCAACAATTTTTGCTTGAAGCATTAACAAAGACTCATCAGTCACACCAATAATTCCCTGATTAGTGAGAAGGATGAGCCTGTCTGACTGCATGGTTTCTCTCTTCCTCGAGTGACGAATGACAAACTTTAAGATCATCCTCCACTTGTAAACAAGCCCTGGATTTATTTTTTATTGCAGTCTAAGTGGAAAAGGATGGCTCAGAGAGGTAAGTGGTAGAAAAGGGAAACAACATTTGCATGCCCTCAGCAGTAATTTGGGGACATTGATGAGAAAGGAAAAGCCAAAAGCTTTCATGATTAACCTGCTGAAACTTTCAGTGGCCCGTCACTGGATAATTCAAACAGTTGCTCTTCTGCCTCAACTGTGAGGACATCTGCTGTAATTTGTTAAAGTGAGTGGATTTAAGAACATGTCCATTGTGTTGCTAGCTACATGCTAAAAGTGTGGCTGGAGCGTGCGGTAGGGGGGTCCTGAGCAGATTTGGTGAGTTACGTCACCTGTCACCATCATATCATATTTAATCGGTCCAAAGCAAACATAAGGACAAGTTATTGGTTTCATATGTTTAATTGTCACAATGGTCCCAAAGTTAATTTATTTACATATGCTAGTCAAAGATAAGTCATACCTTTTTTTTCTTGTGTTATACCCTGTTTAAGAATAAGCTTAAATAGTGCATGTCATTGATTGATTGATTGATGTCATTAAAAATCAATTTCTGCTTCCATCAACATCACTAAAAGATGGTTTGTTATGTGTGTATGGTTCCTGTGTTTTCTTACGTAGAACTTTGTGCTTTGAGCTATTGTTTTAATTAGACACTGTTGGTCTCTAGACTAACCCTACATGCACACAGTGCTTACAATAATTGATTAAAGTAACTATAATTAATTACAGTAATGAAAGAATGGGGCAAATCTTTCTTTGAATCAACTGCCATTAATAAAAGCCATCAAAGAGAAGTGCAGCTTTGAATTGAGTTTACTTGTGAAAAACAGGCAGTTGATCCAACTCATGTGTAGGAGGAGGCAAAGACGGCAATGATTTCCTTTGTTGCCAGAAACTGTGCTGTGCTCAAAGCCAACTCCAGAGCAGATCCGAGGTGTCGAGCTGGAGTGAAAATATTAAAATAGCACAGTTTTAGAAAACAAAGCTTCATACTTTCTTTTGGTTCAATCCAACATTGTTGCTCCTTGATCTCATCCTGCGCCTCTTTCTGGCAGATGGTGATGGCTACCAAGACCACCTCCTCCCTGTGTGTACAGATGAAACCTGTCAACAGAGTGCCATCTACCTCGGCAAGTCGGGCTCAAAAGAGGTACACATACAATTATTCACACCACTGCTTTCTCTCTTTATTCTATTCAAATCTGTCATACTTGCAGACATTTTTCCCCTTTGATTCACACTCCTCTGCTCGACTGCTGTTTGTACTACCACCTCTAAACTCTCTCTGAGGGAGCATAGATTGGATCACAGAGACCTGTTGTCATTTCTATGTAAATGACTCATACTGTCTGCGAAGCTATTGACTATAGTACTCCAATTAGATTTTTAGTTCTTCCCTGAAGTATTTTTCCTATTTTCCCCTTTCAGTATTTATTCAGTGAACAGAGTTGAGCATAATATTTCTATCTGGATGTCTTATTTTCCCTTTTCACTTGCCGGCTAAGATTAATTTCACACTGTAAACAACTAAGCAATTAATCAAAGTGTTTGCTATTGATGCTTTGAATTTGACTCAACATTAATTAAATGTAAGAGAAATGCAAAACAAAGATGTACAAATGTATAAAAGAGCAGGCAGTGTACAAGATGAGCTGGTACAGTAAATGTAATTTTTAACTGTACTAATTCGGACTGTGGCCTTTATATGTGTAATAAAAGGAAAGTAAATGAGGTTTTTGCAATAGCAAGCCTTTGCCTTTAGAACAATGCTGATGCTCCCAGGTGGTGGCCGTCAGAATGACCACCAGTTTGAGGTCATTCTGTGTGACACTGGATAGGTGTTTTAGGTCTGGTGGATATGATTGCATTTGGCATACAATATAACAAGCAAGCATCCGAAAAATATTTTACATAAACGTGTTCATATATTTAGAGAAATCTATTATTTGATCTAAATAATCATACTAGCCAGTATTTTTATGAGTAGTTTGGAAACAGACTGATCCTTGTGGGCCAAGATCAAGGTTTTTCTTTTTAACCTTCTCTTGATCAGGCATATTTTTCTGCCTCGTGTTCAAAATGACATACCCAAAATAAATTAAGTTTATCTTCACAACAACAAGGAACACTATGTATATAATCAGTCTTGAAAGAAAGTCAAGATATGTGAGATTAAACAGTGTCACAATTTAGTATATGTGTTACTATGTTACCTGGGAGACTAATGATTTACTTTCAGTGAAAACCAGAGGATAGCAGCCCAACTCATCTAGGAATTAGTAATGTTGGATGAGGAACTGTACAAAAGTAGAAGTTTAAGTGAACCTGAGCAGTTTTACAGATGTTTAAGAGGTGCTTTGCTGGTAAATAGCTCAGGAATCAACACCTCAATCTATCATCAGAGTCAGGAGAATTGAGGGAAGGAAGGGAACCCCCAGATGGTATATCATAGGAAGAATGAATACTTTACTATAAAACCCCCTTCATCTCCATGGAAACTACCAGGACCTTCATGAATCATTTTAAACAAAGGCAGAGTCATAGGAGAACACATTAGCAGGTTGTTGGAGGTTAAATATACACTGCCCCAAAAAATAAAGGGAACACTATAATAACACATCCTAGATCTGAATGAATGAACTATTCTTATTAAACACTTTGTTCTT
>JBAMHW010000001.1:33437623-33457597 GCA_037177495.1 Rhadinocentrus ornatus | reverse complement strand
GTCTGTGGTCACCACCTGCAGAACCACTCCTTTATTGGGGGTGTCTTGCTAATTGCCTATAATTTCCACCTGTTGTCCATTTCATTTGCACAACAGCAGGTGAAATTGATTGTCAATCAGTGTTGTTTCTTAAATGGACAGTTTGATTTCACAGAAGTGTGATTGACTTGGAGTTACATCGTGTTGTTTAAGTGTTCCTTTTATTTTTTGAGCAGTGTATAATTTTGACTGCAAAGTAAGCAAAGTCAAGGCATACTTTTTATTTTTTGGGGTCCTTTGGTCGTTAGCTCAGTTTTTGGTTTGTGTAATTTGCTTAACGTGGAGAAATTAGCAGAAGCTCTTGATTGGACAGTTGTGTTCTCATGTTTTTGTTACATTCCCATATAATTGCTTGGAGTTTGACTTGTGCTTTCTTTGGATAGCAATTCTTGGTAGAATCTTTTCAGCTCCGTTTCTGCCAATCGTTTTGGTTTGATACATGTTAGGACTGATGCTTCCTAGCGTCTGCAAAGATCTTTTATTTCACATGTATCTCATGCTGCCCCCTGTACAGGGGGCTCTCATCAAGAAGAAGTTCATCAGCTAATTAAGATTATAAGTAAATCTGAATTCACTAATAACTGAAATAGGATTTTTTTTAAATGACGTCAATTTCATCACACATACTGGGCCCAGCCGTTCCTCTGACCTTTAGTCCGTGATGTGTTTACAGCTGATTAAAAACAAAATGCTGTCGTGTTTTTGCTTAAAGCAAGTTCGGACAGCTGAATGTGTTTTAACAGATGAGCAGATCTGCCTAAAGCCCACCTGACCAATGATTCCTCTGCAAAGCACTGCATTGTTCCCTCATATAGTACATTAGCTGTCTGTTAGAGAAAGGCATTAGCCATGTGGCCCACTACAGGGAGCTTTCTCTGCTGAGACATCAGAGCTGATCCACATGTCACTTTGTTTGTGAACACATGCAAGATGTGACAGACATGCACACAAATGCAGTTCCATCTAATTAATGTACAAGAGCAGAAATTAAAGTGTGTGCACAGACATGTTCACACACATCTGCTTGTACTTTCATAGGAACACCCACCATCTCCACCACCACATCCGAAACATCTCCTTTCCATTATCCCTCCTTTTATTTATTTATCCTCAACCCCTAAGTAAAAACTTGTCTGTGTGTCCACATGCACATAGTGAAAAAGTGTCTTTTAGTATGGGATTATTACAAGGTAATGCTATATGTTTTACTTTTGCTGTGTACAGCACTTTGGTCGATAGTGTTGTTTTTAATATGCTCTATGAATAAAATTGGACTGGATTGCACAAAAGATGCACATGCTGAGACACACAGGTGTGCACTCTCTGTGGATATGCTGTCTGTTGTTCCACTGTCAACTAAAACAAATGATTGAAAGGAGGAGTGCTGAAGAAAGCAAAGGCAAGGCAGAGATGAGGACTTATCAGCAGTGATGGATGAAGTCAACACATGTTGTTTGCTTTGTCATGTGATTGAGAGACAGGCAAAAAGAGAAGAGTGGGTGGAGTAAGGAGGAAACAAAATTTCTTAAGCTTTCACAGTTGCATGGAAATGTTTGGGCACCCTTTTTCTTCTTTTTTTTAGAAAGAAATGAAAACTGCAGACAAAAAAACAAAAACATGTTAGAATAAGGTTATTTTCAGAGTTTAATTGAGGTAATTGTTGCATATGTCAAAGTGTGGGCATCAATGTATTGCTTCTGCCTCATTTCCTCATTTAGACTCTAATTAGCAACCTCCAGCTTGCATGACAGGTGAAGATTTGCCATCAGGAGCAGGTTTTTAGCTTCTTCAACTCGTCAGGCCTTCTGCTAACACTTAACAAACGCAAGCTCCTGGAAGCAACAGACTGTGGATGTGAAAATAAAGCCAGCTGAAGCCTGCAAAGTAAGGAAAGGCTGTAAAAGCATCCATTTCATGGCGTGAATATTTATTAAGAAAAGGCAGTTAATGGCAAGAGGAAGATCTAAAGAAATTATATATTAATAAAACCTTTTTTCCTGCATTCTGCTGAGCTGATTCCCAAACGGCATCAACATAGTCATTAGAAGGAAAACTTGTGATCTCAAAACAACATCTGGAAAACCCAGAGGCATTTTGGAAATAAATTATATGACCGGATGAAGTTGTAAATGAGCCCTTTTGCAGCAATTTGTAATTATCACCAATGATCTCATACTGTTAAAGCACAAGATTTAAAAAAATCCTTCTCCAGCTCATGAAATTGCTCAGATAGATATATACTTTATATGTTGTGTAAATTAATTCCCAAGTTTAATGCAGTCAGTCAACAATAAAATTGGACTTAAACAAAATAATCCCAGAACATTACATTAAACTAGTCTTGTGTTTTCTACTGGAAGTTGTTTTTGCCTGCAAAACCAGCTAAGTGTGGAGTTTGTCCTGGTTTGCTCAAACCTTTGCATATAACTATAAGCTTTTAAAGATTTGTGATAAAATGCAATCTTAGCAACTGCCTTTTTCAACAAAAAACCAACACAGAGTTATTTTATGTGCATCATAATATCGATCCCATCAGTTCATGTCATGTTAACAGCTCGATTATAATAAATGATCTTGTGTTTGAAGCTTGCTTTTCATCACACTGGCTTTCCAGCCATGTTAATGCAGCTATCAATCAAAAAGTCTTTTGAAAGTTTCTGACCTTTGACAGTGAAAATGATGGAATAAAGAGGGATTTACTTATTTTATTTTTTTAAAGGAGAAATAAAGAAGCATGAAATGTGAAAGGAGTGATAAGGAAGAAATAAGAGCATGATTAAGGATTGAAAGAAAAGAAGACTAGCTGAAGTAAAAAGAGGAGGAAGGTAAGAGCCTTGTCTGTAGTCCCTTCATTTCTGCTTTGAGGGGACCATCTAATCACAGTGAGCAGCATGGAGGAAGCAGAGAGGAAGAAGAGCCAGTCAGTGAGAAAATTGAGTTTTACACACATAGGCCAACACACAATGAGATACCCTTGAGCACGCATGGAAATCCTGCTGAGAAAAACTAGTATGTCCATAGTTTGCCTCCAAAAAGCATTTAATGTCTTCCTTCCTACAGTCTCAGCCTCTGCAGCATCCCAGGTCTTTAGTTCACAGTATTGCAGGGGACCACAGGGGTTCTCCACCAGTCTCTCTGCCACATTTTCTGTCCTTATGCGTGCACACTGACTGTGTTATTGCACTTTTGACTTTCCTATAATAATCTGTCACACTCTGTAATACAATGAAATAGCACTGCAGTCAATAGTGTAATTTTGTGTCTTGTCAAGTAAATAGCAGCAGGTATGGAGGATACAGCTGTACAAAACATTAGAGGAAACTTGCACACAAACAAGCGGGAAGCTAGCTCGAAGCGTGTTTATTATATAAAAGTTTTAATATCATGGCCCTTTTTGTGTTGAGGCTGACAAATATTGCCTAGTTAGATGTAAACATTTCAAGTCCTAATTAAAAATGCCTTTAGAACTATTGTAATAATACTGATTAACCTCCTAGCCTGTATGCCTAAAACTAAACAATTTTCTGGGCAAAATCCTCTCCGTATCCCATGTTAGGAGATGAAGTAAAAAGAATGTTCTTGCACCACTAGAGCACTCAACATTCATAGAATTAAGCTAGTTTATTCATTTTGGACAATCTGGACTGTGGAAGTCCAACACAGCAGGACAAAGACTGAGCTGCTAGCCGTCTTCCAAACAGGTGAAATTGATTAGTCTCAACTGTTTTTGTTTGTCTGTTGTTAGTGTAAGCTTTAGCATTCATGTAAAATGTTATGGTGGATGTTTCTGGGAATATAAAGTCAGTAATGTAATGTAGGCTTTCACATCTGGCTGATATTGTGTTTCTATTCATGCTGATTGGAGCCAGAGCCGATAATTAGCCTCAATTTTCTGTTGAATCATCTGATTCTGTAATAAAAGACTATTAAACACTTTCATTCATAGGCTAGATGTCAGCAGGGATTTTGACCAGTGTAAAAAAAAAAAAGACTTGCAGACATCCATGAACTTAACATCTAAACATTTTCTATTAAGTCTGAACTCGAGTTCTAAGTTTGTGACACCATACTAAGTTATTTTATTCCCCAACTGAATAAACAGAATAAAACTCTTCTGAACGTTCTAGCAAACCCAACAGCATGGAGACGTCTGTGAAGACAGCATCCTCAGTTGAATTGAAAAGTAACTTCTCAAGGTTGCCAGTTCATTACTGGTGTGAAACTAAACGACAGCCACAATTAAGAAGCTGAAAAGAGTTGCTTACAACACAGAGACAATTAATAACTTCACAAATGCAACAAAGATATCTCTTCAGCTGCTCCCATTCACCCAAGTATATTTTACACAGCCACAGAGCACTTGTCATGCTCATGTAAATTCTTCTGGCATGTTTTTTAAGAACATTGTGACTGTATATGGATGTAGATGTTTCACCTGCACTGTCCAATCTCATGTGAATTGCAGTTATTACACTCTGTGGTGCTCCACATCACTGTTTGTCTGAATGAAGCTGTGAAGATCATTAACATAAAAGTAACTTTTGTCTAAATAAACAGTTTGATTAAACCAGATTATAAAGGGCACCTTCGCGTGTTTTGTAGAGTCCAGCCTCAGCAGGTCTGACGTGTTTTGGCTGCATGTGAAGGATGAACACCAATGACAAACTTTTTTTTTTCTTTCATGATAAAGCCAGACACTGCATGCACTGTTTTCATTTGCACCGTAACACCACCAGCTGTATATTGTATTCATTTGATTAATTATCTTCTCATGCCCTTCACACTTACATCCCTCTGGGGAAAGGGAGTCTGTTCTAATGTATATATTTGTGTGTTCATTTTCTTGTCAACATTCCCGTTTGATCACATGTGAAAGACATAAGCCACCCCCTCAAACACCAAGCCGGCTGCCTACTGTTGCTGCCCAGACGGTGTAAGGATGGCCAGTGTGAGCCAGACAGCCTTCTTCCAGTCCTCCCAGTCAGCTGGTGTGTCAGTGGTCAAAGAGGTGACACTGACAGCAGGTAACAGGGTCCTCACCCTGCGCAGCTGACAGAAAAACACATTGTTTCACTCCATCTCTGGCTCTGACTCAGACTCCACTGTTCTCATGTCAGCCTGATGATAAAATATGTAAGTACTGCAATTAAAGACATAACAGTTCAAGCATACATGCATGTAAGTAAATAATAAAGGCCGATGTCGGCAGCAGTGATACTGCTCCTTATATATTTGGTTGTTGGACTACCGCTACTTCAGCTGACTGCAGAGGTATCGGGTGCTTTTAATTCTGCTCTTGAGCCCTCTGCTCTCTTTCTTTGTGGACACAATTCTTTTTGGCTAATTTTATGCATTTCATTTGTTGTGTTCTCACATGAGATGTTGAAAAGTAAAGCTCTAAAATGCACTCAGAATTCATTACCAAGCACCTTAAGATTTTCTTCAGGGCATGTTAAACCCTAAAGCCTGACCAGTCTTTATAAGGGCTTTATAATCACCTGCTATGAAGCGATGATAAAACAGAGCAATTATGTTTATTATAAGTTGTTGCTCAAAGTTTAGACCCTAATATTCACGAAGCAAGAAGGAAAGAAAATTTATTACATTGATTAATCATTTTGTTGGTGAAGGTGATCATTAGTAGGAGACCGGGGACAGTTGTAACACGGGTCAGTTTAACACTTGATAATTGCCTTAACAATTGCTCCATTCAGGGAGAAGTTTGTAATCATCTCATTCACTCTGCACATGTTCAGTTTACTCTGCATGTGAAAAAACATTGCCTTGAGGCATACACAGCAAAATCAATGAGGTTTTTTTTTTCCCTCAAAATAATTTTTCTGACTACATAGCTGGCTTTGTAGTTGAACTCGTCAAACATACATCATGTTGATCATGTGTCTTTTTAGCCGTCTTTCAAGCAGGTTATTTGTAATAATGTTGTTAGCTGTATGGCATGCTAGCTCGTGGCTAATGCACTGAGGTAGCACAGTTGTAAAACGCTTTCATGGGGTAGGTTGAAACTGTTTAAAATGTCGTTTGAATGACAACATTTTGTTTTAGGACGCATTTGCACCAGGATAGTCAGGGGGATTTTGTTTGTGGGGAAATCAGAAGATCTTCACACCTTTGGTTTTGTTTGCTTTCACACTGCATTTTACTCAAGTGGACCAAACCAATGTTAGTGATTAAGATGTTAATGTAATTTAAAGGCGCACGACAGAACATTTGCAATGTTCCTAGTGAAGCGCCTCCCCATTAACTGCTAAGCCAGCATCGATCTTATACCCTATCTGTACTGTGAGCTCTCCTAAGCAGATAAAAGCCTGTTGCATATTGTATTTTGTATTTGTTATTACTGTATTAAGACATGGAAACAGAAAACACCCAAATGTTGTGCCTGTTTTGTCCATTTTTCTTTATTTATCTTCCTCAGATAGTGTCTTCTTGCGTTTCTTTGCTGAAACAGCCACGGCGCACGTGTGTTTGTATCTATTTGCTAGCGTGTGACGGGAAACGTGCAACTGACCCCATAGTCAGGGTCAGTTGTAACATTTCTGTTTTAGATCAAACCATCCATTTTCTGTTTGTGCTGCACAGGCAGCTACCATGCCATTTATTAGCAGACACTTGGAGCTAGTTTGCATAGTAGTTTGAACACACGGGGTTAAAAGAGCTTGAAGTTAGAGACAGAAAGGTCAAAATTGTTACAAGTGTCCCCGGTCTCTCCTATTTGTGTGTATATAATCATTGTTAGCATGGTTTCGTATTCTGTCAAATAGGAAGGAAACAAAAAAGGTAAATTTAATATTTCTCCTATGTTTTATTGCAATTTACTATATTTTACATTCGCTCTGGTCTCTAGAAGTCCACAGACACTAAGAACATCCATATGAACCTTATTATAGTAGAGCAGCTCTTCTTTTACTTAGGGTATGTTTTTTGAGGTGGTTTTCTGAGAATAAGACCAGGACTTAAGCAATAAAGGGGAAGAACAGCCATTAAAGACCACCACTGTTTTGGTTCATTTTAAAAGTATTTGAAAATAGGCACACAAGATTTTTTTTTAAAACCGTCCGTCTCACATCTTAAGCATTACACAAGAATGTGGGAGGCTGTTTCAGTGGAAGTTTGCTGCTGCAGTGTTATTCTAAGAAACATCCACTAACATTTCAGAACTTAAACTTTCCTAACAACATTTTATTTTAATGAAATGTTTGTTGCGTGCTTGACTTGTCAACAGGTTGATACTCTTATATGTTGGCACAATCGACACTGTGTTGACTCACAGTTAGCAAAGCTCGATCAGCCTTTTCTCTCTCTTCTCTCTTGTAGTCTTTCATTCTCTGTTCCAGTATGATAGACTTTATGATCATTAAATTGCTGGGCCTTTGCTTTCATAGGTTTTTAGGTTTTATTATATTTATATGTTCATTTTCTGTATGACAGTCTTATTGTCTGTCGATATTACAGCACCTCCTCCTATCACTCTATAAACGCCTCCACTCCTCCCACCAACACCGCAGGCCACCCACATTTTAATTTCTTGGCCTAATGAAGCGGGAGAGCCCTCCGCCAAGTTGAATCAATGGGAGTCTGCGAGCATGCTGTCGCTTTTTTCACTTTACTCCTCAGCAAAGCCGGGAAGCGATTTCATTTCTTCAGGGTCTGTTTGTACCCCTCTTGATTTTTTTTTCATAATGTGTGTCTGTGTTTAAACTAAACCTTCAGATTATGTGAACATGCGTGCAGATCTGCTCATGTGCACACACAGGACCCTATAATAAGGTGGCTATACGTTGTTTTTCTGCTACATAGAAATCCATTTGTATGCAGGATCCTTCCTCTTGCTACTGTTAAAGGTATCTGATTACTTCACAAGGGCAAATCCCATCTTCATTTCCATTAGCTAGGTCATTTAGGCCTCTGCACAAACACATTTGCACCCTCATGCTCTCACACATGCGAACACTCAATTTAAAGCCAATACGTTGACATTTGAACCGGCGAACGGCTGCATTGAGTTATTTAGACTGAGGAGCTCTCTGAGTGGAAGGACGTTGAGCAACTGATTAATCTATAAAGACACACACTTGACATTATTTAAATACTCTGCTGTATTTAGTGATTAAATGCCAAACCTCAGCAGTTACGATGAGGTTCATAATTGATTCAAGAAGCTCTTCTTCCAGGCTTGGTGATTTATTGCATCATCTCAAAGACAAGTTATTTGATCACATTAGAAGCCTTTAATATATTTGCCAGGCCTGATATGATTTACCTGAGATTCTCCACACACTTCTGCTGGGCTATAAAACCACAACTTGGGGGGAAACACTTTCTGCCTTTGGCAGTAGAAAAAGCTTTAAATGACTTTTTTGGGAGGAAAAACCTGATCAAATTACTTCCACTTATGCGCTTTTTAGTCTAATTTTGCTAATCTACCATGATTAGACCTTTCATGTCTTACTTTTGTTCTGCTGTATGTTCACAAAAGTAATCATCACACAATAGTGTCATTATGTTTGAGACATAATGTATAAAGTACAATAAGTTTACAATAAATTTATTTAGAAAAAAAACTGTGATCTCCAGTTTAATCAGTCAACAAAGATTACTGCATTAACTACAGATGAATCTTTTTTTTACTTAATACATGATAGATACTCTGCTGGTATGTAGAGCTAGGTGGATGTGTGTGTGTGTGTGTGGTGTGTGTGTGTGTGTGTGTTCATTGTCTGCAGTATTGACTAGATGCTGTTGCTGTCTGTGTGCTCTTCCTCTCTCTTACTCTAATCAGTGTTAGAATAGAAACTACAGTCAGCCTGATTGGCTCTGGGCCAACACCAGTGCAGTGGTCTGCTGATAAGACTAGCAGCTAGCAAAGACCTCACTCTGCCCTCATAGAGAATGTCATAGCAGAAATGCAACCAGACCAAAGTACTCCTGAGTAAAGAACTCATAAGTCAGCTAATTTGCATTTTAGACTTGAAAGGACAAAGATGTAACGTGGGCACTTTCTCAGTCTTAATAATTGCTGACATGGGAGCTAACACTTCAGTATAGCAACAAATTTCTCAAATTCAAAGCAGCATATATTCACTAAGAAGTATATTTCTACATTAAGGTTTATGTATGCAGTAGATATTGGACTTTGAACAGAAATAAATGGTATTTTGACTCTAATGAAGTGCCCATTCTTGAGGGGGATGTCACTATCTAATGAGCTGTCAGATTAGATCAAGACCTACTACAGCATCACATTATTCATCAAAAATTTATGTACATCTGTCAGTGTCACACCTTTCTTTTTCACTCTCGGTTCATTTCTGTCACACTCCTAATTTAAGTGATCACTTTGAATCAAGCCTGTTAATGACCGACAGTAGCACATTTCTCGCCTCCATTGTTTTAATTGTTCCAACTCTGTAAACCTATCCAGATGTGTACAATGTGTCAGGAAAGTGTGCTATAAGCACTGTGGCTGCTGCCAGCAAATAGACGGGCAGCAGCCTTGCAGCTCTCCCACACACTCCTCAGTCCTCTCTGCCAGCTTTTGCAGCGTGGTCATCTCAAGCACTTCCATCTATTATGGACAGCTGTAATCATTGCCAAACTTTATGTCCATCTGGCAGCTCCTTAAACCACATCACATCATCGTTCAATGTTCACTTAATGAGAGCCTGGCTGAACGGCACTGCATTACGGCTCCAAATGCAGTCGCACCCACGCTGGGGAAGATTTAGTACGACTATTCGTTATCCACTTCATCCTAACTAACGTCTGCCTACATTAAATCATCCTAAACATGACCCCAAAACTTAGTGAAATGTAAATCGGGAGTCATCATTTAAATAACACAAAAAAGATTGAATATAATTTGTATTTTACTTTATAAGTATTTATTCAGTGAAAAGAAATGGTCATTTTCTTTCTTTACATATGTAAAATATTGTGTAAGAATGGGGTTTGTTAAATTTTGTTTAATAAAAATCTTTACATTTGCTACATTTCCACCAAAAATGGTGCATCAGGCTTTATTAGATAAATTATCTAAATTGTTATGGGTTTTAATTGTCCAAAATTATAAAAGGTAGTTCTGGACAGTGAAATGGATCATGTGATGCTTTAATGGTATCATTAATTTCATTAAATGGTATATTATACCACATTACATGAAACCAGGACATGACAATGCTTCAATTTATGTGCTGCCCTCTTGACCACAACCAACACATTACATGATAATTACCTGCACTTAACACCACTCCACCTGTCAATCAAACCGTTGTTCTCTCCTTTTTCTTTTGTTTGGTTAAAAATAAGAGAACTAAACTTTTAGTTTAGTTTTTAAGTGAACTGGTCTTTTAATTTCTAAGCCACATTTACATTTAGCTTCATTAAGTTTTGCAGGGAAGGTGTACAAACTAAGTCTGCAGTCTGAATCTAGTGAAACCATCATCATCTGTGCAATGGCAATACTGTTTGGGGTCTTTTTAGGGAGCTGATAGTGGCCGATCATGGTACGTGTGACTCACGTCTGCACCTGATCGCTCTGTTTAACATTCATAGTTAAATCGTGCAGCAACTGGCTCTATGTCTCTGTTGAGTCGGCACATTCAGATGATTTTACTAGTGATTTAATGTGGTTATAAAAATTTGTTTTTACTTAACCTCTGCAACACCTTAAACTAATTTCATCTAGTCCTTTTTTATTATGAGGTGATGCTTTAGTGATAATAGGAAAAACATCTCCAAACCTAAAGGACCACAGGGCAATGTGCCACATTTAATAATTAAAAAATTACTGATTGGTATTATCACACTTGTGTTAGGATTAAATGCTTTAATCATTTTATTTAATAAATACTTTAAGGCTCATTCTGGATATTACAAAATGTAAATTCTACATTTTACCAGTAAGAAGAATAAGAATGTCATTTGGTCCAAGAATAGATTGTAGACTGTTGTCAAAGTGTGTGTTTTTTTTTTTATATATATATTTATTATATTTTTATGATTTCTTTTTCCTTCTCTTCTGATCTTCTTTTTTATAACAAGTGTTGTTCCTGCTTGGAGCATTTACAAGTCAGTCCCAGTTTGGGTGCATTTCATTATGCAAACATGTCTCCTTGCTTCCCACTCCCTTTACTTTTTTGCATGTTAGTTTCTCCCAGAAAGGAGGAGTTGGGAGAGGAAACACAAGAATGGAGGAGCAGAAACTGTCATATTTTTTTACATTAGTCAAAAGCGATGTTAATGTGTTCTTCGTGTAACGGTGCAGGATTTGGCCTGCCATAAAAACATTTTCATGTTGGGTACAACTTTGTTTCCTGGCTTTTATGTCTTCCACAAGCTTTCTCTTGACTGCTAAAGGCAGAGAATTACAGATCATGGGAGGAGAGAGGATGTGAAAAACTTATGTACCCTGCCTGTCATTATGGTAAAGTGGTCCTTAAAAGAGCTGCTTTTAACAGAGACTGGAAACAGAAAAAAACATTGCTTTGCCAGGTGTCTGTGCACCTGTCTTTGGACAGTTTGTTTTTAAAAAAAAAATAGCATCATGACTGTTCATGATATTTTTATGTAACTTCCTAATTGTTGAGATCAAAACAAAGTTTATAGGCAACTTTAGTCCTACTCATCAGTGATGAGTAGACATGGGTGAACTGTGGAGCATGTCACTTATCCTGCCTTATCCTTATCATCATCTTGGAAGTGAATGATGAATAGTTACCAAGTTGTTTCCTGTCACAGTAGTGTAGCTACTTACATGCATCTGTTTGGAAAATGTGATCCTGAAGACAACTGTTGTCGTTTTAATAACCACAAAGACAGTTTTTCAAACCATTAACAGGTGCACATATGTCTGTGTGGCTTTGTTTTTCAGTGGGTGCCAGTACTGTCAGAATTCAGGCAGAGGGAAACACTCTGGGGCTTTGTGCCAGGGAGCCTCAGTCAACCCCTGGTACTTCACTTCGGGGACTACAACCTGGACGGCTTCCCTGATGCTCTTGTGATCCTCCGCAACACAAGTGGCAGGTAAGAGAAGAAAACACAGCTAAGATCCATTTACTGATGGTTTGTCTGTGCGGATGTGTGCAGGTTTGATGATGTGGTGCTGGCTACAGTGACATATCCTTGTGCAAGATCCTGTCTAATCTATGTAAATAGATTAAACATGGTTAACATAAAATAATCCTTACCTGGCTGGAGATCTCTTCTTGGTCCCTGACCTCACTACATGAGCCATTAGGCTATAGAGGCTGCTCGCAGTGCAGGGTGCACCACTCAGTCCCACACAAACCTTGTGTCTATAGTGATTACACTAGTTACAGGAAATGAATTCTACAAGAATTATAGATGTCATGGAAATCCATATCCTCTCTATTTACATGAACTCGCTTCATCTGTTAACCACAGTTGAATTAGCCCTGTTGCGTTGTGCATTTCAGTGAGTTCGCATTAACTATCGTTTTCCAAAGAACTTGAAATGGAATAGATGTGAGGCTAATAACTCAAGATGCATACTTAAATGGTTTATATAAATCTGCTTAGCTTTCTCTTCTGATTTTTTTAGCACCCAATTTGTGCTGTATTTACTCAACAAATTACTGTGAAATGGCTGTTCTTGCAGTGACGATGTCCCACTGTATCCACAGTGATTGTGGCTTTTTCTCCCTCTCTGCTTTTCAGTTTAGAGTTTTCGTGCTTAGGCAATTACAAGTGGTGTAATCTGACAGACTGATCGGTGATGAGAAAGAAGTAGGAGTAGGACCATTAATGAAATATAATGGCTTGGTAATTTTATACCACAATGCTTCGATCGCTCATGTCCTCTTAAGCTCTCACCCTTACAATGTGGTCATGCTTAAATTCATTTAATATTCTTAATAATAAATCTGGAAAAGATTAACTGAATAACAGATTAGTAGTAAGTTAATGTGATTGCTGGGTTCTCAATGTTTATTAAACTGCTTCAAATTGCAGGATATGTAGTTGTATAAATTTTGGCATGAACAATAGAAATCTTGGACATTTAAGTGTAATGAAGCTGTGATTTTATCCAATTTAACTTGAGCATGGATTGCTCTTTGACTTTCAGGCATAGCAACTTATAAGCCGGTCATGTAAAGTAAAAAACACTGCAGCATGTGCAGGGACACAAGTGTCACGAGTGCCAGGGATAGGACATATTTATTTGTTGAAGGACCTTCGTGGTTTATCTGTCCTCACAGATGAAGATAAGATGGCTGAAGGGGTCAGGGCTGTGACTGTCTATGCATACTGATTGTTGTGTGTCACGGTGTGTTTGTGTGCTTGTTGTGTCAGACATGGGAAAATGTTGGGTCAGACCTTCTGAAGACCCGCACACAAACACAAATAGAACCAAACCCTATTTTATGGCTCTGCATAATCGCCAGTAAGTCCTGTCGAGTTCAATTATATGTTGTCACCCTCATCTAGAACTGAGGACTATGGATTAACGCAGAGCCACCAGTTTAGCAACGTATAAAACTGTATCATCAGCATATGAAAAGGAAGGAGGGGGGGGAAGGGGAACAAAAAGGAGAAAAGCAAAGATCAGGATGTCGAGAAAAAAATATTGTAATCCTTTAAATTGTAATTACAGGATCTTCTTACAGTCCATAAAGTTCTCAAAAGAAGTCCAGCTTAGTATAGTTGGAGGAAAATGGTCAAAACAGCTCCAAGCAAAGAGAAAACAGAAGCTAGATGGTGTTATTATGAGTCGCATTTTATGCAATAATCATCTATGTTGAATTAATTATGCATTGAAGCAGTCGACAAAACGTTTTGTTTTTTTTGTGTGTGTGTGTTTGATAGTTGATGTCAGTGCATCGCCTATTAAATTGAGAACAAGCATCATTCCTGCAACAATCTTAATATTTCATTAACTCACCAGTATTGTTTGGATAGTTTTTTTTATTAACCTCTTAAGCATCTTAAAAGTCCTCCTATTTGCTCCTGACAGCTTTTAACCCTGTAAGATACTCTGAATGATTTATATCTTCACTAGTACGGTCTTATCTTTAAGGTCTTATTCCAAGAAACCATTGTAATTCTGTGGATTTTCTTAGTTTCATCACATTCGGGCAACTCTGTGAAGCTCCTTATGCCAAGAACTCACATCAGCTTTGCTTCTCTGTAGTAAGAGGCATAGTCTTTCAGAGATTGTGTATGTTTTACTAGGAATAGTCTAACCTGAATTAGTTTCAGCTAACCATTTGTTCATACAGCTTCTAACTGATCTATTTTAACTCCCATCCCTCTTCTTTATTGTCTCACTATCCTTCTTTGTCCATCCAGTTAGTTATTTATAGCAGCTGTTCAGATTAAAGTCCTGCCAGTTTGCATCACTCCACTTCCCAGCAAATTTAACGTGGATTTAAGTGTTCATCGTAGAAAGAAAACAAGAGAAAGTGATGGGGTGAGATGAAAGTAATCTGCTGTAATCAGTGGAAGAATGAGCAGATGGGGGCAGCAGGAGGAATAAATAGAGAGCTGGAAGGTTGTTTTATTAATGCATTAGGTCAGTTTCTGTTCATACTTAAATTTGTTTTCTTTTTACAAAACAAGCTATTTGTTTTTATTACCTAAGAAGAACAAAAAAAGCTTTTTATATTCATACCCTTTTTTTCTTGCCCTACTTATTTTTACTAAAAATGTCACATCACCCATAGGCCATACAGGGATTTGTGCCTTCTTATTCAAAGGTGTGACAATATATATTACATGTGTCAACTAGTCAGTTTCCAGCACTTCGTCTGGGGATGGAGACAGTGGGCTTGTGCCTACAGTAACCCCATGTAACCTGCAACAAAAGTCAGTTATTTAGTCATAGATGTCAAATCATTCACCAGACCTTGTTTAACTTGTATCATTCTGCTTATCATTATCCCTGGTTCCACCACAGAAGGAGGATAAATACAGTATTTTAAATATGGAGTTTACAAATGAGCTAATCTTGAAGGAACAGTTGGCGTTCAACTTGTCAGTGTTAGTTTTGTAATTTTAAATTGGATGCACTGTCCATCTGCACTCACTGCTGTCAGAGCATCAGTCAGGTTGTTTCTTTTTTCAGCATCAGATTCTGCAAACTCGTCAGCGCGAGCATCTGTGCACCGAACCTCGTTTTTATGCATGTGCTACACTTTCATTAAAAAGAAACCTTTTCATGTCCAGATTCGTAAAAAGAAAAAAGAAAAGAAAATAGTCATTATGAACCAGAAGATTTTTTTTGTGTGTGTGTGTGGATGTGTCTGTATGCCCCTGCCATGTGTTCCTGTTTTCACTTTTGAGAAGTGTAAAATCTGCTGGCAGCTCCAAAAGACTGCAGTCCTCAGAGTCCAGATTATTTCCAGGTCAAAGGACCGACGGTGACTCCCGCTCTCTCTCTGCCTGTCGTGCGCTACTATGCACACACCAACACTTACACACTTACAAAGAACAACATCATAAAAAAAGAAAACATGGCTGTTGTTGAAAGATGCTCCTGTAGTTGTTTCAGAGAAACATCTTTAGAGAGAAGCAAACATTTTGAGATGCGGAGAACTTAAGCAGCAGAATTGAAGAGACACTGCTACACTGTAAGAGAAAAATAGTAAGATTTTTTTTTTCTTGATGATTAAATTATTATGGAGCAGATGCCATTCACAGTATGTATGGTGGTTAACAGGTACTATGTTATTTAAGTTTTAGCTAGACAAGAAGGTGTCGCAGCTTACCTTATACTTCAGATGTGTTTGTTGCAAATTTTTGCCAAGGAACAGGGCAGAAAATTGTAAGAAGCATCTGTCCATCACTGCCATGAGCAAACTTCAACCAATCAGAGCAGCATTATAAATAAAATATCAGGAGCAGCTATGCTTGTCTAAAACCTGTTACTCGTATAAGATGCTGAATGGTCTTAGCTGTTTTTATTATAAGAGCTTAGAGCCAGATTTGATGGATCCTGTGGCATGAAGTAATGTCAGTTATATCACAATACCTTAAAAACCTTATACAGTTGAAGATGGATAAAATTTTATCATTTGGTTATTGCTGGAAAAGTAACTGATTTGATTTTTCTTTTTTCCACTGGATTAGAAGATAAATGACCAGACAGATCTCTGTATTCTTCCGTCTGGTCGATTATGCATGTATGTGGTTTTCTAATATTTCTCAGACACAGTAACCAAGTAGCAGCAGTTCTTAAGATGATTGTCAGCTTGTATCAATACCTCCAATTATGTCAGCAGACAAATGTCGATTTCATTAAGAGCTGATTTCGAAATTCCTAGTATATATTCAAGACTAAATACTTTCTAGCACATTAAAAGGCCTATAAGAAAATACAAATATTATCCTGTTTGTTGCTACAAAAAACACAGTTGCATTATATCTAAAGCAAACCTGTACAATCAAATAATCTCAATGACTTAGTATAAGTAAGTACAAGATGGTTTTGCCATATCTTCCCCTATCATACATACATAATATTACCATCTGCATTCATGTTACCATGAACAAACATTTATAAAGGTCTTAGGTTCAGATGGGACGTTGTATGTTTGTAGAAAAAGAGTTTACCACCTGCTACATTAATGTTCTGTAGTTACACCCTTTAGCATCGCCACTTTCTAGAAGAAACACCAATTACAGGTCACGCTTAAACTGCTAGTGTATGTTTGTGAGTGTGTACATTTGAGTCGGCTATAGGATTGAATGCATCAGCCGCCAGCGCTCATAGAACGGGATAATCCTCAGCTGTGTGTGTTTTTTCCTCGTTTTTTTCCTAGTTAATATATTAGTGCTGATTAAAGGGCAGCTTTAAAGTGTGATCTGCCTTGAGCGACTTGAGCGGATATAATTACATGTGTGTAATGTGTGCATCAGCTTGTGTTTCTCAAGCTATTGAAAACAGCCAGATCACCATCTAGGCAGCCTCCACATCTGTGTCGTTCCCAGACCCAGAGCTGTTATCAATTAAAATGACCTTCGATGACCACAAGTTAGATTAGACCAATAGATTACAATAGGACAGTCACTGCAGACTGAGGCACATATACACAAAGATAATCATGTAATGCCTTTTATGTGCTAGAGACTGCTGCCTACTTTCTCACATTTGGACAGATGATTTTTTTTATATATCATTTTACGTTGAACTGGTGCTTGAAGCTTTACAACTGCAACCGAGTCTTATTGTATGCTTTGGCCGTCATTGTTAGCAGTGGTTTGTGTAGTTTTGTTAAATATTTTGAGTGTCACAACTGCAGCAGAAAACTACAATCACCAGCCACTGTATTGGGTCCACCTGTATTATGACTCAGCCGCGCACATATGGCAGTCACTCAGCACATTCAGACTTGCTGAAGTTCAAACTGTTCATCACAAAGAGAAAGAGAGCGGATTTAAGTGGCTTTGAACGTGGCATGTTGGTGCCAGATGGGCTGGTCTCTTGCTAATCTACTGAGATTTTTATCTCAAGGGTTTACAGAGAATGGTCTGAAACAGAGAAAATATCCAGCTGTCTGAATGAAAATTCCTTGCTGATGTTGGAGGACAATGCCAGACTGGTTAGAGATGATAGAAAGGCGATAGTCACTCGGATAACACTGGTTCCGACCAAGGTCTGCAGAATACCATCTCTGAACACATAACACATCCAATCTTGAAGTAGATGGGTGAAAGCAGCACAAGACCACACCGGGTGCCACTCTTTTCAGCCAAGAAACAGGAAACTGAGTCTACAACTGACACACTCACCAAAACTGGATAATAAAGGATGGAAAATCTTGCCTGGTCTGATGAGTCTCCATTTCAGCTCCAACATTCAGATGGTAGGAACAGAATTATGTGGATAGAACATGAGCGCAAGGAGCAATGTGAAGGTTATGGCCTTTTAGTACCAACTCCGCATTTTTCAGCACCATGTCACATAGCTCACATGATCTCCAATCCACCAACTCCAAATGGTGCATTTTTCAGCACCATGTCACATAGCTCACATAATCTCCAATCCACCAACTCCAAATGGTGCATTTTTCAGCACCATGTCACATAGCTCACATGATCTCCAACTGCTTTCTTGGATGCTTGGATGCAGTCGACAAATTTGCAGTAACTGTGTGATGCTGTCATGTCAATATTGAGCAAAACACCGCCAACACCTTGTTGAATCTATGAAGGCAAAGGGAGGTCCAAACTGGTACTAGTATCTGATAAAGTAGCCGGTGAAAGTATAATTCTTAAGAGCTGCAGGACTGTTGTTTTTTGTTGTTCAATGGTAAATGGTCTGTATTTATATAGCACTTTGCTGTACCTGGAATGATACCCAAAGCGCTTTACATTATACTTCACATTCATGCACTGATGGCGGAAGCTGCCAGGCAACCACGATCAGGAGCAATTTGGGGTAAGGTGTCTTGCTCAGGGACACATCGACATGAACTCAACAGGCTGAGGATCGAACTGGCAACCACCAGGCTACAAGATGACCACTGAGCCACGCCGCCCCAATCTGAATTGTTCAATTAAACATTACCCAGCAATCGGATGGATAAATAGAAATCCTATACTCATAATACTCATTTTACATTATATTAGTTGTGTTTTATTTAGATATGTTTACTGTGTATGCATACCTATATAGTTTTTTAACTTTACAATCATCACATCACATAAGACTGTGTGCATAAAATATGGATTTAATGTAGTTTTCTGTATTATAAAACAACTAATATTAAGTTAACTGCTGCGTAGTTTCCCAACTTGGCTGCAGTCTTTCCAATGTGGATTTAAATCATTATTTGCCATTATTCTAATAATGTACACATCATTATAGTGCATATTTTGGATGATGAAAATATGACTTGATTTGTTTATTTTAGCTTAAATAGACAGAAAGGTATTTTTATTCAGTTATCTTTACCAGCCATAGTTTTCTAAAGTGAAATCATGTCTGATGCAATTTAAAAGCAAGCATAAAGTCAATGCTAGTCTTAGTAGACCACATGTCGTGCATTTTTTCAGCCACTGCAGAGTGAAGCAGAATGGGCAGACAGCAGAAATGATGCCACTCCCTGTGCCTTCATAGATTAAAGTCAATTTAGACAAAACAACAACTGACATAATATATTCATATTCCAGCAGCCGACTGTGAATCTAAATACTAAACACTGTTTTTGTTTTTTTGTTTTATGAAAAAAAGCAGTGTGCAATTTTTGTATGTAAAAATGCATGCTGTATGTAAAGTGTGTGGTGATACTGCTTGTGGCTTAGGCATGCTTTTAGAGCTCGAGTACCTCAGCAGCAAACTCTGCCTTTAGTTTTGTCTGTTTGTGTGTCAATAGAAATGACTCCCATTTACTGTGTGGCCATGTTTATGCCATTAAGTGCCTCTGTATTTCCTGGTATGAAAGGGCTAAAACTCTGCTTCAGTAATGAAGTGTGTGGAGTGTTTTTGTTTTGTGTTTCGGTTGGAGTGAAGAGTGTGGTCTGGGCTGCAGTTAGCAGCAATAACAGTCTACCTCTGTTCCTCTAACTCTGACCTGCTAAAGTCAGAATGAAAACAGTGATCAGACCTTTAAAACCACCTACAGATTTTAAGACTTTTTTTAGACTACACTTTTCAAACACACATGCTAACAACACACACCCATAGGACAGATCTTGACTGATGTTTAAGGGGAAGAAATTGTTGCTAGCTAAGTTAAAAGTGAATTTTGATAAGTCTGAGACCCCTGTTGCTCAAGAAATTGGAATTTTTGTTTGTTATAAATGTCTTACGGCTCTCTTTTTTGCCAAATTGTTCTTCAATATCTATAGTTTTTCCTTGGGGTACAAGGAGGTCAATGTGTGGGTTTTATGGCGCTTCAAAGACTTTCCCCTGTTGACGTTTACTTAGCTTCTCTCTCTCTCTCTCTCTAAATA
>JBAMHW010000001.1:33417273-33437131 GCA_037177495.1 Rhadinocentrus ornatus | reverse complement strand
CCATACGTGTCAAAGTCTTCTGGTTATGATCAGTGCAGAAGATTTTTTCAGCATCATTTTACAGAAATAAAAGATCATACTACTGGGATGAATTCTGACATCTGATCAAAACACATTTTCACCATCTAAAATTAATTAAAGGTATAGTGTGTAGCTTTTCTTTTTTTGTTAACAAAAATCAAGAATTGCTTTCATGAATACGTATTTTACCAAAGTCTAATCACAATCTGATCCAAATGAAAGTGTTCTCGTAGCTTAGAATTGGATGTTTATAAATACATAGGTGGCGGCGCACCCAACTGGAGGCTGCCATGTTGCATCGCCACCTTTGAATACAGTAGCCGAAAGGGGACAAATTTGTTTGCCTTGTGCGTTTTACCTGCGAGTCCCCGCTGTTTCAGGGGGAGGGCGCGGGGGTGGTGTAAACAAGCCAAGACAACCGTGAATGATTCAGCTTGCCAGCTTACATTAAAATGGAGGACCATCTATGCTCTTTACACGCAAGACGGAGGAAAAAAATAGCCAAGAAAAGAAAAAGAAATAACCGGGAGAAAATAAGAGTGTACATCGGTGGAGTTTTTACCAGATGGAGGCAGCTGATAAGGAGAGGGATTTCAAAGCTAACGCGGAGGTTGTAGCTTTCTGCTGGATAGGTGAGTTAATGCAATCTAACAGTGAAGTTTATTTTGGCTTTATGGTAGAAACAGGGCAGGATGGTCCAGCAACTACTTTATCCTCTCGTTTAAGTCGGATCATTTACTGTTACTTGCTATATAAAATGCCTGAAACGGCTAATTTGTTAGTTAGCTACAGTAGAAAAGCTACGTTGCAACAGTTTTCAGTTGTTACTCATTACAGAAGTCATACCAGCAGGCGACCGTGCGCTTCTTTCAGACATATTTTCCGAGAGCTTTCCCTCATGTTTCATATTTTATTTCAGTTGATTTGTCAACAAGATGGGGGTAGCTGTCCTCCTTCTAGTCAGACAAAATAGACCGAAGTAAAACCAGTTTTTATCTTATGGCGTAAAAACATAATAAATATGTATCATTCTGTTTCTCATCACCTGACGGGACACTCGAACTTCACATTTATGAATCTCCGCGGCTTCCATATTTTAATAATGCTCTTAAACGGTGAGGCTGCAGTAGAGCACTACTCAGTTGCTTCTAATATATCCGCGCACCACTAGATGGGAGTAATTCTTACACACTGCGGCTTTAAACCTTAGAAAGCTTAGTAATGGTTTGAGCCAATGCCAGATTGTGGATTTTTACACTATGTCACTTATTTACTTTGTCGCTGCATCTAATCCACAGAACTCCCATGATAAACATGGTTCATCCAAACACAATCTGGTTTGAACGCCTGGTTTTAATATACCATCTCACCGGAACATCACCTACAATATCAGCATCACTTACCTTCCCCATAGCGTCCCCTTACCTGCAAAAAGATGTAATCACATTTAACATTGTAAAATTATATTACATAGACTTATTTATTTATTTTTCACGTCTAGTGTGGATCACCAATCCCAACGTCGTGCACGCCTGTCGGTCTTAAAGGGTCAACTGCATGTATGCTATTCAAATTGATAGAAATTTTAAATATCTCAGAATATATATCAAACTTCATAGCAAAAAAATTAAATTGCATCATAAAGAGCATAAATCAAATGTTATTACATTCTCTGAAATAACCATCTGATTCCTGCAAAAAAAATTGCTGTGCACAACTTAAGTGTGTGCAAACTCCAATTGCAGTCTTAAAATGGGAAACCTATATAAATACATATCAAGGAACATAAAGACAAACCTCTGCTTATGACAGTTAAGAGTGTACATGGAATTCAAAATGCATTAACCCAGTTATTGATACCTTAAATTCAGGAAAGATGGTTGACTAGCAAGCTAAACATTTTTACAAAATAAAAATAAATGAATAACTTAGCGGTGATATACTTTGCTCTTAACATGGACCATTGTGAACCCAACATTTTCAACTCTCACCAGACTAAAATCATGTAGACTTACATGTAGGTTACAATAGCACAGTTCTCAGTACAGCCGTGAAACAGCAGTTCCAACAACTTGTGGCATTTTTTTTCCATATTTATCACAAACTGTATTATTCTGCTGAACTTCAATTCAAGTCCAAATTTAAGTGCAGTCTTTTCCAATTTTGTGACAGTTTATGAAAAAAAACATGAGAAGAAGGTTCATGCAGGACCTTGAAACCAGCTCAGTGTCCTTTGAAGTTCAATGGAGGCTGTTTTACTCGTGTTTGTTTTTAAGAACCTGCATTTTTGTGGATACCTTGTTCCCATCCAACTCCATCAACACTTTCTGAAGAGATTCCAAGGTGCTTTGGGGAGCTCAGGTTCAAGACGGATACGCAGACAGACGGACAGTTGTGTTCGTCTTCTGCGTCATTTACGCATATAATTTGTTCCTTTTTCAGGAACTTAGCTATCTGTACTGAACTTAGCACTGCCTGCTAGTGAAGGAATTGACTTAACAGCCATGGCAACGCAAAACATGCATGAAAGAATGAGGACGGCGACGTGTGACAACGTTTAAAACTGACGTCGCTACTTACATATGTAAGGGGCATAAACGGGCCATTAGACTGGAGATCACACCAAGCAGGAGGCCAAATCCCTAAGAGCTTTCAGCACAGTGCATCCTTCTATGATGACAGCAATATCCTTAGGATAATCTGCAGAATCTGCTCCTTCATGTCCGATACCAAAGACTGCCAAAGTTTCTCCATTTCTCTGCCAGGACCAACATCCTCAAAATGACAAGAGAGAAACCATTTAATTACATACTGATACATAAGCACATAATTTACACCACCTCCTCTTTCATTGCAAAATTAAAAAAATATATATTTTAAAATCCGCTATCAATTTATCAAACACTCCTTAATCAGCCCATCTAACTATCCCTTTAAGTAGACACAGAACTTTTAAGATGCATTTCCATCAATTATCAACGCTCTAATTCTGAGACCTAAACATAGATGATGATAATGAGATTTTAGGGGGATTCTAACATCTCTATATAAAAAGAATGACAAATAATAATCAATTTTAATTAATTTAATTTCAATTCTACCATCATATTTGAAAACTCACATGTACGTATTTTAAAATTAGGTAAAAGATCTGTCTAATGACAAAGAATATGCAGAACCATTATTTTAGCGTACAAACAAGGTCAACTGGAATACATACCCCATCCATAGCTGCCATGATGAAGTTCATATTGCATCTAGCTGTTCTTCCTTCTTGAACACTAACAAGGCGGTGGGAGTAATGATCCACCTTGGACACAAACAGAGGTGACAAAGGGACTGTGGGGGTGGGGGGTGAACTCTGCAATGACCTAAACATACTGAAATGTAAAAACAAACAAAAACATAAGCAAATTGTATAACACAATCTCTGTTTGTGTCTGGAGTTAAAAATGAATTAGTAGCATTTATTTTGACATAAAACAATTGCATAATACCTGCAACATCAGTGTTTAATTTCTTAGTGAGGATTTTTTCTTCTATTCTTATAGCAGACTTTCAGTTTCCAGCTTTCAAGCTTCCAGTTGGAGCAAAATACTGACCAGATTTTTAATTTTATTTGTATTTACATGCTATTTTTTCACCATATTTCATGTTGTACATCAAGACTCGTATTTCAGTGAATGCCACCAGAGAAGTTTCCTCCAAGGGAACACACAACTGCTCCCGTTCAGCAAAAAGATAATGCCTCCTTCTTTGCTCACCCATTTACTTTAAAAAAATAATTGAATGTTCTTTGGTAAGGCTTTAGAGCCCTCTCAGGGATTGAGCAGAAGAGGGATCGTGCATGTGTGCTGGAGAGAGACAGAAGGGAGAGTGTGTGTTTGTTTTGCCGAGTTCACAGGAAAGATTTAGTTTGGGGAAGATGATGCATTAAATTTCAGCTCTAGTGTTTCTGTTAGTGATCGCTGTTCTGATGCTGTTAATGAATTTGTGGAGACTGATCCCTGTTGTGGACACTGAGGGTAGATGAATAAGTTAAGACTGAAATATGATGCGCTTGTCTTTGGGCATTTATTCAGGCAAAGGTTTAATGATTAGCAGTCCTACACCATCAGGGTTTAACCGTGAGGAAGAATTTAAAGTTGTGTTGAACACAACTTTGGCCTGTAAAGGGCCTTTCATGATTTCAGACAGAACCAAAGCCACTTAACAATCTTAGTCGTTGGCAATCAATGACTTTCAGATTCTTCATGATTGTAACTTTGCTTTGCACCACGAGACAGTGAATGCACAGATTATTAGTTTAGATAATTAGAGCTAAAAAGTTTAACCACAAAGTACATGCGTTCAGCACTTGTTTTAGTACTTCCTGACAACTTTCTGCTGCCATTAATTTCAAAAGTTAGACTCTGAAACGCCTGTTGACTGGATCTTCTGCTCATTTCTCAGCCTCTCTCTTCTTCCCAGAACCATAACATTGCGTTTTCTCCCAGCACAGGCCAACAGTTCAACTAAACCCATAATAACTGTAGGATGGAGTTGTCTTACAAGAATCAGTTTAACACAGATGTGCACTGAACCTAATCTAGGTTGCAATTTCACCAGCTCTTTTCATTGTTCATTTACATAGCATTAAACTGCACTAAACCCTGGACTTTCAAGCAGCACCAGTTGCGAAGCACATTGAGATATGGACAAATTATCAGAGGGTGCCTGCACAAGCTACATTACATAGTGGTATGTTAACAAACCAAATGATTAAATATATACACTATGTTAGCATCTACTCAATAGAGATTGTGCACCAAGGTCACCACGCACAGAACTGTGGGATTGATTTGCCATTTTAGGGGAACCCTCATTTAGCAGTGGCTTTCTATTCTCCATTTTATTCTGAATTTTTCACGAATATTTCATCTTTTAATGTTTTCACCGAGTTGTGTTCTCGGCTGCAGGAGCGCTCAAAAAAGAGATTTTCATCCTCCATTTCCGAATTTACAAAAACCACCAGGTATACACTGATGTTTGAAGCTAAAACAGGTGGCAAAGCATCTAAACCTGAACTTGATTCTATGTTCAGCAGATTGCAACCATCCAAGTTTTTAAAATTGTTTTTCTGCATCAAAACACCTCTTCACCTCCCTTATCGTGGTAACGATGTTTCCTTTCAGTGGGTTTTAGGCATGCTAATACAGTTTACTAGTGACAAACCTTAAGGTGTATGGAAACGGTTGCCGGGTTCCCCCAAAATGGCGGACCAAGCCGTGATGACGGCACATGCGCATTCTGTATAGACTTCGCTGCAGCTGGTATTAAATCAATGGTTCTTAGTTTTTTTATAACTTAATTATGACTCACTATCAACAAACTGTGTTTTAAAATGAAAACAGGTAAGAACAAACTAATTTAAACAAAACCCATTTCAGTTTTTTATTTACTTCATGCAGCTAAAATTTTTAGTTCGTTACACAGCAAAGTAAATGAAAACTGATCCCAAAGGGAAATTGCACTCACATCAGTGAGGAGCAAAGGCAATTCTGAATCAATATTTTAGTGTAAATCTATAATACACTGATTTAACAGTATTACAAACAAAGCTGCATTTTCTGATTGTAGTAATTGAAGTACTGTTTGCTTTGGATATTGTTGTAGTCACAATGGTTTTCTCTCAGAGCCACCAGCCACCCAGCTCCTTTCTGCATGCAGGTAGGCTTCACATTCACAACAGGACACACACACACACACACACATTTTCCAACGCTCTCCATTTATCTGGTACCCTCAGGGAGATAGAGCATCCTGCTGGCTGTAGATGTTTGATGTTGAAATGGTCCACCCCAGCTTCATAAGAGCCGCATGTCGCATGAGGCCTGGTTTAAATGTCACACTCTGCCCTCCAACAGGCTGCTCTGCATATGTGCACGCCTGCAAACAAGAGTGCAAGTGTCCCATGTTTCTTCGCATGTAACAGTGTGAGGTGTGATAAAGCTATTTTTGGATTACAAAATGAGGTCACAGATGGAGACAGCTGATTTGAAGTGATTTCTGTTGTATCTGGCAACCCTACATGGCAGCACACTGCAATGTGTTGTACAATTCGTCCTACTGATTACTGGTGATACCAGATACCTGTGACTGGGGCTATTATTGTCCTTCAAAATGCACTTCTGTTGCCACAGCTGTCTTTTGGAAAGCAGCACAAATCAATACAAAGGAAGGACAAGCCTTAAGAGATGGGGCACATCTGCACAACACACACATCCATGTGCAGGACTCTTCAGGCTGTAGGTCAGTGAGTCTCTGACAGTAACAGAATAATGCTGTTAACCTCTGCCTGAGGTGGCTCTTGAGCACAATCACAGAATACATCTCATTTCCTCTGTCTCCCTTTTTGCAGTAAACATGCAGTGGTAGGAGAAAGCTTTGCTCCAAAGTCCTATTAAACTGTTCTTAACCATCTTTGTGTCTCAGCCTCACTGTGACCGGTAATATGATCATGATTATTGTCAGCAATTATATTGTTGGTCGTCTTTAACAAACATCAAGCAGCTTAAATTATCTTTTTTCAGATGTGAAAGCTTAGTTGTGAGTTTTTTTTGTACCCCCTTTTCCCCCAAAATCAGTTGGCAGTAGTACAGTCAGGGTCAATACGGGGTCACCTCAAACAGATTAAAATCTGATGACCGTCAGCGACTTTGACTGCTCAATATTCAAAGTAGCTAAGCTAACTATAGCTTTACAAAACACAGGAGACTGATGTCTCCCCGTTGTCAAGGTTTGGATTCAAAGCTTTAAACGTGATCATTGTTTTTCTGAGCCTATTTTAGACTAGCTCTTAGCATAAACTCCTTGGCTTGATGAGTCTGAGATAAGAATTAGGTTGATAAACGTTCTGGTATGTTTCTTTGATGTTTTTATGTGCACACCATGAGCCAAACAAGCTTTCAACAGCATGCAAAAGCATTTTCTATCTTGAAACTGCTGCCGTTACGTGTTAGAGTTAACACGTCAGTATTTAGCAAAACTGTAACGGCTGCATGTTGTGTGTGTCTTCCATTAAGGACATCTCTGACCTGACATCTTTTGATTGTAGACGTGTGATGTGTCATCCATCACAGCAAACACATTTTCTCTGACAAAGTTGTTTCTTTATCCATTTGCTAGTGTCTGGTATCAGATTCTCCTTCACCCAGTACTCATATTTCTGTGTGATACATTTAATTTTATCTGCCTCCACAAACATTTTAGTTAATGAATTCATTTCAACCTAAAATTGTTCACATGCTTTACTACTATGAAACTCTAAATAAACCATTTTATTCATAGATGCAGTTGTTAATAGTATACCTTTCCTTTAATATAACTAAATATATAAACTGAAGTAAATCCTATAAAATACCTGTTCAGTATAAATGCCTGACCTGTAGTTACTGGGATCAACATGCTCAAACATTTAAAATAAATGCAATAAGTGTTCAGTAATTATTGGGTTCCATCAAGAAGCGTGACAGTACGCTGTATTGGATACATGTTTATCACAAAGCTGCATCTCTGTAATAACTCATTGCTTTATTTTGTTTGGATTTAAATAGAAATGTGATAAACTCGGGATTATAGTTCAATTAAACTTTTCTTGTACCTGCTCGCATCTATCAAAACAAAAATCAATGTTTCTGTTATAAAAAGCCCTTTGCTCCTCGCAATGTTGTAATGCTGATGGTTTCTATCACGTTAACTTTTACGTGTTGCTGTGAGTGAATGTGCGGGAATGTGTCTGTGTGAGTTTCCATCTATCAGTATTCACCCCGACCAAGCAGCTGCCAAGAGCTTAGCAGGCTGTTGCTAGGCAATGCCATTTAAAATCCCTCTCAGTATGTTAGAAGCAGGGTTGCTGTGTTTGTCTCTCGGTTTATGGCTAATGCCACATTCGAAAGTGTAGGAGCATGAGACGTTTGCCTTATTTGTTTTGCACGTTTTCTTTTCATAGTGCAGTTTTGTTGGCTGGCAGTTGATCTGCCCTGAGATCACGTCCCAAACGATGGAAATTACACAGGAAGCTGTTAAGAACTGCTTGAATTGAGTGAATGTTTGCTGGTAGATTAGTTTAAAAAGTATTGGTCATGATTGTTAAAGCAAATTTTAGAAAGGTGGGTATCTGTGCCTCATCAAATTCAGGTTGAACACATCTGACTTCAGCTATTGCACAGAGACCTGCCACCTCTAGAAGCTTTCTGATGACTCTGCTGTAGTTGGACGTATAAGAGGAGGAGATGAGGTGGACTCCTTTGTCACATGGTGATCAGAATCATCTGCAGCTTAATGTGACAAAGACTAAGGAACTGATACAGGGCGTCAATGAGGAAGTGGTGAAGGATTACAAATACCTTGGAGTGCATATTGATAATAAACTGGACTGGGTGAAGAACACTACTGCACTTTACAAGAAGGGCCAGATCCGTCTCTATTTCTTGTGGCGGCTAAGGTTGTTTAACATCTGCCAAACACTGCTTAGGATGTTTTATGAGTCTGTTGTGGCCAGTGCTATCCTCTTTGCTGTTGCATGCTGGGGCAGCAGGCTGAGGGTTGCAGAAACAAACAAACTGATCAGCAAAGCCAGTACCGTTGTGGGGATGGAACTGGACTCTCTGATGGTGGTGTCGAAGAGGAGAATGTGGTCCATAATAAAGACAATACTGAAAGATAACTTCACAACCTGCTGATCAGTCACAGTAGTGCGTTCAGTGAGGGACTGATACCACCCAGATGCTCCACTGAACGACACAGGAAATCATTCCTACCTGTGGCCATCAAACTGTACAACTCCCCATATAGCAACAACATCTACTGTTCTACATTTACACTTTGCACTACATTTACATTGATACTGTTTATCATATTGATAATACTGTACATATTATTAACTTATCTCATCTTATCTTACCCCTCTTTATTTGGTATGGAGCGACTGTGCACACAATTTCCTCTGGGATTATTAAAGTATTCTGATGCAATTCTTTAATTAATTAATTGTTATAGAGAATAAAATGGTGGCAGGTGACTTCCCTCTTGAGACATTCTGCTCATGTGGCTGTAAAGATGTTATCAGTTCACAGAAAAGAGATTCATCCTGTAAAATTCGCTCTTTTTCTGCTCTGCGTTTCCACAAGACTTAAGTTCCCAATTGTGCATTCTTAGTTTGACTCCTAAAAAGCAGGATTATCCATCATAATCTGACAGAACTGAGACCACAGCTGCAGTTAAATTCAGTTTAATGTTTACACGCTGTCTATTGCTGTATTAGTCACTCTCTATGATAATATATTCTGGTAAACAATGCCGGTGATTAGGTCATGGAGGTCGCTGTGTCACTGTGACAGATAGGGGACATTGAGCCCAATGCCCAAATTCATATCCAGGCTTTAGTGCTGATCTTTCTCACTTGCCTTTCCAACATTTCAGTCATATAATTACATCCCTTTGTTCAAGTCTTTGTTCTCATCCTACAATTATTCTCCTGCTGGCCAGACCATTTATATGGATTCCTGTATGTGTGGTCACTTTCTCTGTCAGAATCAGATAGACTCATTTTAATTAATTAATTTTTTAATCATGAAACAAGCTCATTTGTTGGCTGTTGTTTTGTCATTTTGTAAACTTAGGGGGAAAAAAAGCATTATGAGGAAAGATGCAGCCAGGCATTGACAGTGAGGACAAGTGAGGGCAGGCGGACATTGCAGAGGACTGACACTACCAACGGATGCACTTTGATTTTGATTGTATTGATGTGAGTCACCGCCTCTGCTCATCACTACGGGGACTAGCAGAATGAGAAACCACAGCGCCTCAGGCCATCCATAACATATCCCTGTCTGGCTGTCACTTCATCTGTGTGGACCAGCCCACTTCTTCTCTTCACCCACCTTTTTTTTCCATGGCTTTTTCTCGTGTTGTCAGTCTCTTTCTCGCCATTAACCTGCCAGTTGTTCGTCATTTTTCAACATTGGAGGCACTAAAAACACAACTACACTGCAAAAGACAATGTTGTTAGGAAGTTGTCAAACTTTAGAAAGCCCTGAGGAAAAAATGTGGTCTTGTCTGAAAGTTTTTTTTTATCTTATAGTCTGACAAAAGTAAAATCTTGATTGTACGTAAATTTGTGAAGTTGGAAAGGAAGGTGGAGAGGGGAGATCAGAGTGGGACAGTAGGCTATGCTGAAAGGAAAGTGGAAAGGAGTCCATCGCTGTGTTGTGTTCAGCATCAGAATGGAAAACAGTATTTTTAAATGCACACCACCCCATGCTTTTGGAAAATAACACAAGGCTAGAAGGCGTTTAACAGAGTCCTTGGTGGCATAATTGTAGCTGAGAAAGTAAGTAAAACCAGAACAAAATGGTTAATGGTAAAAAATAGACTCAGTTGGAGTTGGATGGATATGAAGATGAGTAGTTAAATAAAATGAGAGAGAAAAGAAGTGTAGAACATCAAGAGTAAGGTGGTCAAATTAGTTAAGCCAATCATCTCAAGCAAGTTGAGGGATTTTTAAGTGTGAACATGGAGTAAAAAGGCAAAGATGAGCAGGTCACAGTGGCCTCTTTGGGCCTTTTGAGGGAAAAGGGGTCATTGGTGTGATTAGCTGGTCAGGCTTTTGCCAGCAGACTGCCCCTCTAGAGTCCAATTAGAGAGGAGGTGGGTATAGCACAAACTGTGAGAGACTCTCTTAGCACTGGGGAGATGCCGAGCTCATCTAGTAATTAAAGCCCCCAGGCACACAACCCCCAACATTCACACTTGTATTAGTGCAGACAGGCTGAAAGTCCACACTTTTTTTCAGTTGATTCATTTGTCTTACTCTAAATGTAAGATTAGGGCTGTAAAGTTAGCCTTTAAGTTTTGTTTTCTCAGTATCCAATCTATCATTGATAATACGGATTTAAAAACAAACTGATTTTACTTCCTGTTGCTTGATTTTTAACAGGAGGATTTAGCTTTCTAACTTTTCTAACTGTTAAAAAAACATTACAAACAAACAACAGGCTTCCCCTCACATAATGGTTGCTCAGACGGAGCACACACACACACACACGGTATGTTTAAACGAAAACTATCTGTGCATATAAAAGTCAGTACTCGGCTGCAACTCCAGTAAAACTGAGCATTCCCAGACTTTTTAAGATTTCTGCGTATTCCTAACATCCAAAATCGACTCTGTTCCCTGGGGAAGGGGTGACATTTTTAACTTCTAGAAACCAAGAATGCATGTCATCTCCTTTTTTCTCAAACACAGATACTGTATGAATAATCTCAGTATTTTGCAACCCAGTGTCTTTTCCACTTCAAAGGCTAACGGCACGTGAGGAATGTCCAGGATGTTAGAAAGCTGTATTTTACCCCGACACTTTTTAATGTGCATGTAGCTGGAACAGTTTGAGGAAATGTAAACTCAAAACATGACAAAACCTGAGATTACACACTTTGTCTGGACTGGGATCCCAAGGGGTAGTCATCTGTTCAACTCCTATATATTTACCCAGTCTTTTAATACCGAGTGTCAGAATTATTCAGGATGTTGTGATCTACCCGACCACAGTAACGTAAAATAGATATTATGAGACATTTTGCATTTTGGATTTGTTACCTAACACACACAGAAGACATGCAGCTCCTATATACAACACACAACAGTTCTGTTTTACACTTCCTGTATAAATGGGCTTTCAATAGTTTAATTGTGTGAAGTTTTTTTGGAATTAAACTATATTTATTCATAGCTTTTAATTGATTGAGCTTTTGCTTCACTTTCAAATTTCCTACAATCTGACTTTACTGCTGGTGGAGCTTGTTTTTCCAAAATATTGTTTTGCTTTTCTTTACCAAAGCAGCAATAAGCATAACAGATAAAGTTATGTAGTGGTGAATATGGTTAATGTAATACTCGTGGGTTAATACTGCCATGGTAAGCAGGTTAAAATACAGATAACCTGGAAAAAGTCTGTCGTGTTTTCCACACCGTCTGCCAGACGTTTTATTGTCCTGCATTCACAGGGTCCTTCACCCTGCTTTGTGTCAGCAGGATAACTTTTGAATTATACTTCTTTAACTGGCTGATTACCAGACTTTGTTGGACCAACTAGTTGTGGTAAAAGTTGTCAGGTTAAGTATGAGAGGTTAGGAAAATTTGTTCATTTTATATATAAGCCAATAAATCACTTTTAAAGCGACAAGTGCACTTAGTGCTCTGTATCTTTGTCAATCTTGAATCTTTATAATATGCAACTGGAAACCTTTAGTGGAAATTACTTGTGTAAATATCAACTTGATGATGATGAAATCCAGTTGTCAGATCAGAAAACACAAAATCTGCTGCGATTACCATTTTGATTTAATTCAATTAGAGAGCCACAAAAAAGTAACTAAAATATATTAATCTAATTTAATTCCTGAGCTCAGACAAGCATTTGAATGTTCTGTTCTTTACTAAATGTAGATTACAGCACATTCAGTATATTGAGCTCCAAATTTTTACATCATGTAAAATAAAGCTGAAAGAATAATTTGGTGCACTGTGTGGTGGTTAGCACCGTTTCATCATAGCAAGAAGTTTACTGGTTCAAGCCTCTGCTTGGGGAGGGATTCAAGACGGACCTTTCTGTGTGGACTTTGAATGCCCAAATATGTTTGGTTTTTCTCCGGGTACTCCGGCTTCCTCCCACAGTCCAAAGACGTGCATGTTAGGTTAATTGGTCACACTAAATTCTCCCTTGGAGTGAGTGTGAGTTGTTGTTTGTCTCTGGTTGCGACCCCACCTCCGATTACATAAATGGTAAATGGCCCGTACTTATATTTTATTCAAAGCGCTTTACAGTCTACATCACATTCAAACACTGATGGCGGAAGCTGCCATGCAAGGCGCTCACCATGACCCATCAGGAGCAATTAGGGGTTCGGTGTCTTGCCCAAGGACACCTCGACATGAACTCGACTTGGCTGAGGATCGAACCGGCAACCTTTGGGTTACAAGACGACCGCTCTACCTTGCCCCCGAGGATCAAATTTAACTGGACACTTACATTACATTCATTTAGCTGACACTTTTATCCAAAGCGACTTACAATGGTAAGACAGTAGCGTCTTGCCTAAGGACCCAACTGGAAGGTGTTAATTGTCGTCCCCTGGGGAATTCGAACCCTGGTCTCCCACATGGGAGACTGATGCTATACCAATTGAGCTAACCAGCCACCTAATTATGATTAATTGTGTGATGTATCAAATAGGCCATCTTGCAGCATCTTCTAAATAAAAGTGTGGAAAACAGTCCGAATCGTTATGAATAAGGAGGATAAAGTGTTTTTGGCAGTTTACCACTATGACAAAGCACCTACATGCCCAAAATCTGCTCAGTTTCTGTTGCGGAAATGTCAAATTCAGATTTTTAATTTGGCATGTGTACTAACTTGTTATTTATGAGTTAATGTGTTAAAAGATAATGTGCTAATTTCAAAGATTAATCTTTTCATCAATGGTTTATTTTGACAGCCCTGGTAAAAATCAAAGATTTATTAGATAAATAAAGACTGTCCCCTGAAATTATCTCGTGACCCCCAGTTTGAAAACCACTGCCATAGTCTGTTGAAGTTGTTTTTCTACCCATTTTCCTCCAAGTGCATTTTTCTCTGCTCATCGCTTCAGTTCATTACTGACGAACTGAGTTTTCCTCCTACCGTTCAAAATATTCCTGCTGTATCTCTGTCTGTGGGCTATTATCCGCTTGTTAATTTAGCAATTAGCTCACCTGAAAGCACAGGTACACCTCGAGGTGTTTATATGAGATTCATGCATGCCATAGTAAGGCAAGGCAGTTTATTTGTATGGCACATTTCATGTACAGGACAAGTGAAAGTGCTTTACATAAAACACAAGCGTTACAGATATTAAGAAATAGTAGAAGGAAGAAAAAAGAAACGGCAAGAATCACAATAAAATCAAAAATTACATAAAAATTATTAAAAAGAAAAGTTAAAAAGTTACCGTGCAGAATTCATTCATAGGCGCATGAGAAAAGAAACGTTTTTAACCTGGTTTTAAAAATGTCTACAATTGGTAAAAGTTTAATCTCCACTGGCAGTTTGGTCCACTTGTTTGCAGCATAACAGCTAAATGCTGCTTCTCCATGTTTAGTCTGTTTAGTTTAGTAGACTAGTCCTCAAAGAGCAGAGAGTTACTTTTTCTGTGGATAGACAGGAGTGTGTGCATGTATGTGCGTGTAAAATATTCACATTACGACATTGAGCTCATCTTCATAACTGCCTCTGCATAGCTGGAAAGATTCTTTTGAAGTACAGAAATCTCAAAGTGACTGCATATATCAGTAAATTACAATCAAATTAAGATCAGCTTCACAGTTTGATATGGTTTCATTTCTATCTACACAAACACACTTCCATATGCTGCACCTAAGTGTGCTAATTTAAACTCAAAGTTTGGTTTTCATTGACTCGTGTGCTGCAGCGGTCCATGGTAACAAATGATCACATTTTATGGATGCTCACACTGACAGTTATCCGTCACTGTCGTATATCGTTTTATATTCAAGAGAAACACTTTTTCGTTCCAGTTTTTTAAGTCTAATATACCTTCTTTCTGAATGTGACGCGTTTGTTTTAAATGTTTTTTGCTGCATGTGTGGTACTGATGCAGTATCTCCTGTTCTTAAAAGGCCCCAGATGGTAGATGTCCCAGCTTGTGGTGTGTTATCACCTTCACTCCCCAGACACTTTGTTTTGGAGGATTGTCATTTTTAAATCCTCAGTGTGAGAGAGCTTTTGCAAAGATCCTATTTTAAGGCTCGCCTTTTTGATGGTTTCTTTTTAGCTTTTAAAAAACAACTCAGGAAAGCCGTCTCCAAATACCAAAACATATCTGAGACGAGAGAGAATGGATTGCAATGACACAGACTGAGCACACAAAGTTTAGGAAGACAAGTGGTGGGAGGGAAAAGGTGATAGCGGTAGGGATTCATTTCAGCTGAAGGAAATCAGCCGCAGTTGGTCCCCATCTGCAGAAACAGGCCACATACAAGTTGTAAAACAATCCAATGCACACTACGCTTTTTACCAAGTTAAGTTGAGAAGGAAAACAGATATTAAGCTCTTGGTTTTTCCTGAGTGCACCCATTTTATTTCCTTATTTTTTTACCTTTATTTTTTCCTAAAAGAAATGTAGTAAAAGAGCAAGAAGCTTTAGCTGTTGGCTTTGGGCTCCAGTCTAAGGCAGCTTTAAGTCTATTGAACATTATTATTCCCATTTTGAGATAAGAAAATTCAGGCCTTAAACTAAATAGGCTGAAGAACAATTTCACGAGAACATTTATAGACACACTAAATAATCGGCATTTACACAGAGTTTTCTTCAAACTTTTCATTAAAATGTAGCTAATGAAATGTTGTTATTCTAAAATCTCTCAGCTTGGCTACTTTAGTCTGTAAAACTAGAATACTTTTCCAGACATGACTGCAAAAGGATTCCATGTCTGTTTTATCATGCTGTTTAAAGCTGAGGGGCCTCATTTGTCAAACTGTGCGTAGCAAAGCAAACAGGACGCAAAGGTGACGTGCGTAGGGAAAAGGGGAAATGTGACGCACAAAAACTTTCAGATTTATCAATTTTCAGTCAGCCAATCCATCAATTTTCGGTGTGTGACACAAAGATCCTGATAGACAACGTTGACTAACGTGAAAAGGTTTTGTTTGGTGGACACGGCGTGGGCATTACCACTGTCAGAAAGGCCGAAAGTTCGAATCCCGCTGGGGTGAATCGTTGTGGAGAAAAGCGTCTGCTAAATGACAGTACTGACGCCAGTAATTTAACCATTTGTTTATATTTATAAAATAAATATATACAGATACATCTGAGATTGGTAGCAGTTTATTTAGTGTTAAATAATATTTCTTTCTAGTTGCTGGGTGCCCCAGCTGGGTGGGCGGTGCAGTGGGACACAATCAACGCTATTAACCAGGTGACCACTGGGGCTGCGGGGAATAAACTCTGTCATGACAGAAATTAGGACAACAATAAAAAAGCATTGTGTAAGAATAAATAAATAAAAAGAAATCCACCTATTGTGTGTTTCATTAGCGTTGCATCACTTTTAGTGGTTGAGGTTCTTATTAAAATCATCTCCTCTTTTCTTGAAAATCCTGGGGGGGGGTCTTACCGAGCGTGCACTCTTAGGAGAATTAATATCGAATTATCTTTATTAATTTCTGCCAATAGCTTTAAAATAAAATGGGGTCTGAAAGGTAATAGTGGATTGTGCACAAATGTCTCACGTTTCACAGCATTTCTTTAATTTTATTCTGTACCATTGGTGTCGCCATTTCCCCTTTTTCTAGATTATTTGCGTACGCCTTTGTAAGAGTTTGCGTGGAACATCAAATTTGGTTTTCATAAATCCCAAAAGTTGACTATGTTTGGCGTAGGCTGGTTTTTGTTCCTACGCCAGTTTGATAAATAAGACCCCAGAGCTGTAGATAATTTGGGAAGTTGCTCAGTTGCAACACTACCTTAGTTTGTTTAAATGTAATTAGTTCACATAAAAGGTGTCAGAATAGGAGGCAGAATTGAGGTTATTGTAGTAACGGAGTGCATGAAGCTGAGAGGAAGGATGCAAACTTGTGTTATGCTGGCTCCAGCACACCGTCATCGCTATACGACGGTACATCAGTAGGAACATTATAAACCCCTGCAGACAGCTGACAGATTGTCAGTAGGTGTGACTTAGCAGATCAGATGACGATATAAACATATTTCCTGTTCGGCTTCCAGCCTTGATGTAAATAACGACGTGCGTTTTGTGTGTCTTTCTCAGCGGTCAGCGAGCCTTCCTGCTGGAGAACGTCCCCTGTAACCATCCAACCTGCAGCAGCATCAAACGAATGTTTCACATCCACTGGGACCAGTCAGATTTGGGAGCCATTCAAAATGCTGCTATGGCAACCTTCTTTGACATCTATGAAGATGTGAGTCATTGATCTGTGTTTCCACTTCATGCCACCTCTCTGATTGTGTTTGTTAATGGCTGCTACCTCTATCTCAGTCTATTAAAGGTGCCGCTGAGTTAACATTGTGAGGAGTTTTTATTGTTAAAGAGTGTCGTGACAAGTGGAGAAGAAAGTTGAGCAAACAATATTTATCTCCACTGTAGAAAATGGATTATGTTTGAAGCTTTTGTTGACACTGACATTAACAAATTTAAACAAAATTTAAATTTCTTGTTTGGCTTTTTTTACTTTAAATGAATATTTTCCAGATTTGGACCGAGGACCGAACGGTGTGTTCAGTTCAGTCCTGGTTTGTTATCAGTAATACAGTTAAAAGCTCAAAGAGCAGCTTGTGTGAAAGCCTGTTGTAGTCAATGTTTCCCAGCTATTGTTTTCACAAGACAAAGCCCTTTATTGTCTTTGAATGCCCTGCTGCTCTTTACTGTCATTACTGCACTGTCAAATATTTCCACCTTCATTTTTATCCATTGTAAAAACGTGTCCTGTTCAAATATTATTCAAGCAACAAAGCCACACAATACATCCTAAATCAGCAGGTAATTCTAAAAAATACAGAATTATTCTTAAAGGTTCTGGTTTCTTTACCCTCCCCCATTCAAACTAATAATCAGTGCAGGCTGGTTTTTTATCTGTCTCAATATATGATTATTATTGCTAATATGGATTTTTTGTTTAATTCAGCACATAAACATTCTCCTTGTTGCCTCTTCAGTGTATGCCTACCTTCATTTGCAGGGTATCCTTGACATGCTGGTCCTCAGTCACACAGATGGTAAAAATGATTTGATGATCAATGCTTTGAAGAACAATTTTGAAGCTGATGCCTACTTCGTAAAAGTGATGGGTAAGTGACCATTTTGCTTTATTCCTCTCACCTCTCCACAAGTCTAAAACAATGTACTTGGTTCAAGACTTAAACCAAGAGCATGTTTTCCTTTTACCAAACTGTCTTCACCACATTACACACAACTCTGACAGCCCTTCCTAGACCAATTAAATCACTCAACACAAGTCTTATCCCTAAACTAGAAGACAGATGGCCGTGACTGTTATCTGTTATATCATTTAGATTTCCTAGTCTGGAGCTCTTTGCTTGGTGGTGAAAACAGGAAACCATTTGTGTTTTTTATTGGATTCCAGCTTAAATTAGAAAGACCATTGTAAGTACAAAACTACTGTTTTTCATGCTGCTTTTCCCAAAAGCCTAATCCACATACAGTCTCATCACTTTCTTTTTAGATCTCCACTATAAGCCTCTAAATTACCTTTCATGGGAAAAATAAGTGCAAGATAAACTGTGAGGGACGCTGTAGTGCAGTCTTTTGTATTTGTCATTGATTACAGGACTGGAAGCAGCGTAATTGGCTTAAACTTAATAGTGATCATTTTACACTTGCTGGAAAAAGCAGTTATTTCTTTGACATGGCGGTGAAAATGTTGGTGCAGTATTCTTGCTGCTCATCTCATTAGAATAAGACTGAGTTGTGCATCCCTTACTTTGTCATTGTTGCCAAACAGTTATTTTCTCGTTGTAGGTTAGGAGCCACACTTGCTCCGAAGGTATTACAAATACACTGATGCTAGAAACTTTTCTACCATAAACTAGCTTTGATTTATTTTATTTTTAATTTGGGATTGGTACACCTTTGGATACTTTTCTGAGCCACTGTAGACATCTGAACCCACTATGATACCATTCAGAATAGACTGAGCAAATTACTTTTAGCTTTAAAGTAGTTTTCTTGAAAACCTCCACCTTGCAGTGATGTTTTAGAAGTTTTGTTTAGAAACTGCAGGTTTGTCGGCTCCACATCCATGATGAGAATCTCCCGTTCCACCACATCCCAAAGCTGCTCTATTGGATTGAGATCTGGTGACTGTGGAGGCCGTTGTCCTGTTCAAGAAAGCAGTTGCAGATTTGAGCTTTGTGACATGGTGCAATATATAAAGGGGCAATGATTAATTTTGGACGTAGCGAAGTAGGCTTAAACAATGCTCAGTTGGTACTTATAGCCCCAAAGTGTGCCAAGAAAATATCCCCACACCATTATACCCCCACCACTAGCCTGCAGCATTGATACAAGACAGGATGGATACATGATTTCAGGTTGTTTCCCTCTACCTCTGAATGGTTGTGAGACTTTTCTCCATCTTCTATTGTCCAGTTTGGGGAAGTCTGTGTGAATTGTAGCCTCAGTTTCCTGTTCTTAGCTGACAGGAGTGCCACCCAGTGTGGTCTTCTGCTGCTGTAGCTCATCCGCTTCAAGGACGCGTTTAGAGATGTTATTCTGCATAGCTTGGTAGGGACCAGGGTTTATTTGAGATGCTGTTGCCTTTTTGTCTTCTGACCTCTGACATCCATGAATAAGGCAATTTGGTCCAGACAACTGCTGCTCACCAGATATTTTCACTTTTCAGACCATACTCTGTAAAGATGGTTGTGTGTGAAAATACTTAAATACCATATCTTCTAACACGTCAGCTTGACCATGTCTACATGACTAAGTGCGTTGAATTGCCATGTGATTGGCTGATTAAATATTTTCAATAACAAGTCATTAACTGGGTGTACCTAATAAAGTGGCTGATGAGTGTTTATGAATTGCAGATGAATTCAGTTGGTTTAGTTGTAAATGGGAAATCAATGATTTAGATTTTAATCATGATGGTAATTTTGAGTTGTGTACAGGAAGTGATCGTATATCAAATCAAATCAAATCAAATCAAGTTTATTTGTATAGCCCTATATCACAACAAAGTTGTCTCAGAGGACTTTA
>JBAMHW010000001.1:33381303-33403258 GCA_037177495.1 Rhadinocentrus ornatus | reverse complement strand
CTGACAGGGGACTCCGCCAGACATTCCCAGCAGACCCTTACAACACGCTTGGGCCTGCCAGGCCTGACCGGCATCCTACCCCACCATCTGAGCCAACTCACCACCAGGTGGTGATCAGTTGACAGCTCCGACCCCTCTCTTCACCCGAGTGTCCAGGACATACGGCCGCAAGTCCGACGATACGACTAAAAAGTCGATCATCGAACTTCGGCCTAGAGGGTCCTGGTGCCAGGTGCACATGTGGACACTCTTATGCCTGAACAAGGTGTTCATTATGGACAATTCATGACGAGCACAGAAGTTCAGCAACAAAACACCACAAGATGAGGCCCTAAGCTGACAGAGAAAAAAAAAATGCCACAGACGTAGTAGCTTCAGTGTGAGATACAAGCTGAGACAGGGTGCACAATCATGTAACTGTACAGGAACATCTAAATTGAAAGGCCAAAGGTGCCTAAGTCCTGGTGGAACAACAAAGTTCAGTCCTAAGATACTATACTGATGAGCATGTGCAGATAAACCAGCTCAGTACCACTGGATTAACTCTAGTGCTAGCTACACTATTAGGGACTGTGACACTAACTGCAAGTACAACAAAAGCAGATATTAGAACAGTAGTGATGCTCTCTCATATCAAACCTAAACTTTTCCTAACAGACACCTGTTATAAAATTGTCCCTGTAACTGGACATGACAGCTTTAACAATAAAGCAAGTAATAAGTTATAATTGCTAAACTGTCTCAAACCAACAAATTGTTTCCTTGCTGTAGATATTTGGTATTTTGTCTGCACTGTTTTGTGGGTTAATAACGTCAGGAACACTCCCCACATCCAATTAAACAACCAGCAAACAAGATGCTGAGGCAGTTTATTTAGAAAGTGGATGTGCTTCCTTAGAATATGTAATTGGCAAAGGCATATTTTAAACTGATTTAGAAAACTGAATAGCTTATCAGAATGTACTGGCTTCAAAGTTTAGATTAACAGCACTAGTTTTGTTTAAATATTGGCTTTACAATAACTTCTTGTGGTTGCGATCAATTTTACAGCTCAGTAATAAAATGGTAACAGGTAATGGTGAGCTAATACTCTATTTCAGATGTTATAATTGGGTAAATACCAAAATAGTTACAACGGGTGCATATGGGATAATAACCTTTTAAAATTTAAAGTTACAAGGTAATCATAGGAGTATTATGGCCCTTGCCAACTAGTACCCTCTTAGCAAGGCGGCTAGCAAGTATCGTGAAGTCATTTGTTTTTGACACATGGAAAACAACAATGGAGGATATCAAGCTTGAGATTTACGTGCTGCTTGGTTTAATGCCCATGTTGTTATCCACAGCCTGGGATTTTAAAGATGGCGGGGTCAAGAGTCGCTCTTATGACTCATTTCATGATGTCAAATTCTGGCTAATAGTGGTCTATCGCCACACGTCACAATTTTCATCCTGATGGGAATACCTAAAAATCGGGAGGGATGGTGTCGGGCTGGCTTAAATGGGTTCCAGAGGGAAAGGGCCATTGGTGGAGGAAACTGATTTTGCTACAAGACTAAAGTAATTGGTAATAGAATAGTGATAATTTGTAATAAATTGGCAACTAGCTAACAATAAGATTGTTTCATAGGTGCAATATTTTAATGAGAGAACTAGTAGCATGGTTACAAAAATTATCTTATGTAAATCCAGCTAATTATCATCCCTCTTTAAACCGGTAATGTTAGCATGAAACGAAATGGATGCAGGGGTGTGGTCGGTGTGCAGCCTGCTCTGCTGCTCCTGTTTTTTAGGTCATAGGTTGCAGCAGAAACGATCAATTTCCACTACATATCATTGAAACAAAGGGTTTAACCTAAAAGAATAAATTTCAGTACTATAATATGCTAATTGCAAGTTTTAAGCTCTCACACTGTAATAAAAGTAGCTGATATTTACTCTTAATAGTTGGTGTGACAAATACTATCCTGTACATCATAAATATAAGGGTATTACTGCATTTATATCATTGTATTACCAATTTTCTTACGAAACTATTGCGTATATATATAATTATCTTTTTGTAACCAATAAGATGTTACCGTACTATGACCAAAATTTGCATGTCACTTTTTCTAACCATGGCTTCAGACTAGCTTGTTTTACAAGGAGCACAGTGGCCCCTAACTTAAATTTTTAGGGGTGCAAGCAGAAAATTAAGGACGCATACTGAAATCGCCTTGCAAAGCAAATATTGACATTTCCTTTCATTTTCACTGTGTTAGTGATAAATAGTAGAACAATAAATTCAGAAATGTTTAGAATTCACATTTTTTATGCAGCAGTTGACATAACATTTAAAAAAAAGTCTTACTGGTCGCGCTAATACAAAACAAGTACAAGACATAGAACTTCTCAAATCAGATCAGATTTAAAGATGTGATTTGATATTCACTTTGTAGTCTAATCAGAATGGCAACTTTGTCACCGTAGGACTTGTCCATGTAGCATGTGGCAATAAACAGCTTCAGGAACTGATATTCCTCTCCACCCACTGTTGCCAACTCCTCTGTAAGAAAAGTAGCTATTAGCTGTCCTAAAATTCGCTAATTAGCATAATCAGCCTAGTACATATAGTTGTAATGGATGCTGCCATAAAGAGGAATGTTGTGGGAAAGGCAAAAGTTTGACAAAAAGACAACCTAAAAATGTTTAGAACAGCTAAATTATATAAATAAATAAAAATTGTCAATATCTGTAACCAGATGTGGGTAATCTAACCCAATCAGCAAGAGTGGATGGGCACCTTTAATGGTTGGCAGCGGAATGTCTCTGAGATGGCGATACTTCTTCTGCAGAACTTCAATTGGGTAGGTGTGGCAGGCTAGGTTTAGCTCTTTGGCAGGGAAAGCTTTGTTGATCTGGTATGACTTGCTAGGTTGTGAGGCTGAAGCTACTGAGAAGGAGATGGTGGCTCCATGGATTGTGAGTGTGAGCTCTTCAGGCTTTCCATGTAGGCCTAGGCGAACATTTAGGAGTATTGTGCACTCGGACCCATCGTCCAATATAGTGTAGGTTTCTGGGCCGCTCTTGAGGACGACGCGCCTCAACTTGAGTAACACCTGGTGGCCACTAGCGATCAATGTACAGGGTCTCTGACACAGAACTTACCAGGCATGTGCCTGGCCCAGGTGCTTGGGGTGTACCAGTTGCGGTGGCATTTTGGCTGGTATTTACCTCGTGCAGAATATCCAGATGCTTCCTCTCACACTGTTTGCACTTGGCTTTGATATTGCACCTGGCTGCCTGATGTTCATGTCCACATCTCCAGCATCGATTGTTTGCTTTAATCCACTCTGTTTTCTGCTCTACTGACAGGAGCTTAAAGTTGCTGCACTGGTTCATATAATGTTGCTCAGTGTTGCAGAAGGGACAGTATTTCTTTGGCTTGGCTTATAAGACCTCAGTCACAGGGGGAGATCTTTTTACCTTTAACTGGCTGGACAGAATAGCAGTAGATCTTTGTGACTTGTAGTCGGGCCGACGGCTCTTGGGCAGAGCTTGTTTCTCTTTGGCGGAGGTACTGCTCTGCTGATTGCCACTAACTTGAACTCGTACCTCGTATTCAAGCCAGTTAGCCAGATTGAGCAGAGTTGGAACAGGCGTGTTGATGGGATTCACAAATCTATGAAAGTTTGCTCTTAGGTCATGAGGCAACTTAGCTAAGAGACGAGAGACATGGGAGCCACATCTTAGTTCTGTCCATCCTTGGCTTCCAAGTTGTTGCAGCATTCCCACTAATGCATGAATTTGAAGGGTGAATGAAGGCTTTAATGTCCCCTGTTCTGACATTAGGTCCATCCATCAGATCTGAAATCTTCTTCAGCGCCAGCTGCTGTGGTTGACCGTACATCTTCGTGAGCACCCTCATAGTCTCCGTAAAGGGGAGTGGACTGTTGGTATATGAGTCGGCTATTGGTTGCGCTTCTTCGCACTTAAGATGGTCCATGAGTATTTGAAACTTAAAGCGCTCTGAAGGCTCATACGGAAGTTGGTTGTCCAGAGCTAGTTTCAGTCTGGCAAAGTTATTTGGGTCCTCGGACTTAAAAACAGGGATGGTTGGCTTAGGACCACGATAAGAGTCAAGAGCTGGAGGGTTGCCATACGGTGATTCATTGCGTGGGGAATTATACTGCTGGTCAGATGAATATCTGCCTCCCCAATCTCTTTCTCTGTCATATCCATACCGAAATGCATAAAAGTCATCAGAGTGGCCTCTATAATTAGGAGAGTAACCCCCCTCACGCCCATAGTAGCGGCTGTCAGAGCGAGCTCTTGGACTACTGGTTCTGTAGGGCTTTGTAGGACTGTTTTCATCTCTGTAATATGGATGACCGACTGAGGTGGAAGAATACTGTGAGAGCGGTGATGTCTGATGTCATCGTGATAGGGCTTGTCAAAGTGATCGTAGTCATCCTCATATTTGGGACGATACTTGGCATCGGGACTGGATGCTGCTTTTAGACCTGACCATAGCTTTACTATGTAACTTATAGTCTCTGCCATACAGGTGGCATGATGACTCCGGCTTTGAATAAGTGTCAAGCTGTAAATCCAGAGTACTTGGTTTGAGAGCATGGCGATGACCCGCGGGATGTTGCTGGTGAATCTTCGTCTTTGGCGATTAATCCTGCCTCCCGCAGGCGGCGATCAAATTCCTCAATGGAGTCACGTCGGCAGCCTCGTGGAGAGGGAGGGGCATCCTGGTCCACCGATGGGCCACTTACTAGCTGATATGCATCTCTATGACCACTGGATGGCATCAGCATACTTGCGAGTGCTGGTGTAGTAGATGTTTCCTCCTCTCTGCACTTGGACAGTGTTTGAGGCTGTGAGGCCTGCCCAGGGGATTGCTGGACCCTGTTTGTAAGATGCTGGACATCTCCGCGTAGTTGGTCACTTTCCTCTCTCATGGTGCGGAGATATCTGAGCAATTCAGATGAAGGTGCCAGCTCTAAATCAGGACGATGGCGCCCTTGGGGTGTAGCTGACCTCATAATCCTGAAGATATGACGGCATGTGTCTTGATCTCTGCGGCCGGTCTTTCTCTCTGACATCTCTCTCATATGACTGTAGTGGTTGCTCAGATCGGGCTTGAAGGACTAAAAATTGTACGAACGATTGTAGCTAGTTCGTGGGTGTATTAGCAATCACTGCAGGGTGTTGGATTAGAACAACAATTATCTACGTTCATGTGAGGTAAGATGGAAGGAGGGAATGTCCATGTTCAGGATTTAACTTTGAACTTAAATCTTTATTTACACAGGCACATCATGCTGGTAAAGGTGGGTATGAGTGTGGTTTTCTACAAAGAAATAAAAGAAATGCAAATTATGAGTACCGGTCTACAATTACATTTCCTATAGTAAATGCAACTAAAACTAAAACAGGAATAAATCTGTGACTACAGGCCTGCTATAAGGATACAGGCCCGATTATAATTAGTGATGAAATGTACCATATAAATGCACATAAATAATAATGCTACCATTACTTAACTCACTCAGCATAACGTATACCTCACAGGAACAACGTAACAAAGCATTTCGGACAGAAATATGAGCCAAGAACACTAATTGCATCAAATGGAGGCATTCAGGTCGTGATAATGCAATGCTAAGTGGCTAGCGGTTAGCTTCCCACAAATTCTCCAAAGGGGCTTAATAAACAGCCATTACTCTCAATAAACCATAAAAGAAACAGAGCCTTAGGGCTTATGCTTTTGGATGGGGAAGTGGCTTGCGTAGCACCTGCTTCTACGCGTCAGTCTCCAGAAGTCTCCAATAATACCAGAAAAAGTCACTAGATTTGTAGTCGGGTTTTTTTGTTTGTTTGTTTTGGGTTTTTTTAAGTTGCTAGAGGGGTCTGAAAACTTGCTAAATATAGCGACTAGGTCACTTAGTTGGCAACACTGAGGAATAATAACTTCCCGTCTATTTTCACACATCAGTCACAGTGGTTGTTCGTCCCCGCTCACACGCATATTGGCTGTCGTCTTCTTCGTTGGTGTTCGTCTACTTTTCTCGATTGAAGTTATTTTGAGTCGGCAAACCAGCAGCTAATTTGTGCATTACTGTGAACTACTGGGCTGATGAGGGGAGCAGAAGTTTGTTAGCAACAAAATACATTTAATTATAACTACTGCAGGGGAAAATGTATTGGTCGCCATTCCGCGAGTAAATGAAAAATTCACTCGCACTGTTTCACATTTTGGTCGCAGTCTGGAGCCCTGCTAACTATACTAGTTATAAGCGTCTGGTCCCAATCACCCTGTAACAGATTGATATAAGACAGATGTAAATGCTTGCAAACGCTGCTCACTGTCTGGGTCATTGTTAAAGTAATGAAAATACAGTGGCTAACACACACATACCTACACCAGTGTGCTCAAGCCAGCTCTACCTATAGTGGATTAGATTTCTCCCGCAAAATAGCTACCATCCGTCTTTTTATTACACTAGAAAATAGTCTAGTTCAGTACCAGTGAGGCTGTAAAGATGGCTGTGTTTGTATGTGTGACAAAGAGAGAGAGAGAGAGAGAGAGAGAGAGGGTTATCGGCAGCAGAAGGAATCTGTTCCTCTCAGGAAGTTTGAAAGCTATTCCAGGAATCTTGTTTTGGCCATAGAGGAGCTGTTATTTACTTGTTAGATGTCAACTGAAGACTGAAGTATGAAGAACAAACGCAGCCTCACAGAAGAAGCTCTAGGTTTGAGTTTCCTTTCTCATAAATGCAGGAGCCTGGCCTATACACACACACGCATATATATGAATACCCACTCTGACTCATCTACTTCCTGGAGCGAAGGTTTGCGCACTGAGTTGTGAAGGTCGTCTGCATCTTTTTTTCTCCTCCTCGTGCAGCAATGAATTCATGTCACAAAAATCCTTATTGCACAAGTCTGTTCCTCCTCTCGATGATTTAGTGATGATGATTAAGAATGATTTTATCTGAGGTTTAAAACAATTGATGATTTCTTTATTCTTCAAATATATTGAACTGGTTGCCATAGCAACGCATCTTTTTTGGTCAAAATACCTTTGAAGCTTCTGTGTTTATATCAATGAAATGGTGTTTCTCATTGATATTGGCTCAGCGTTTCATGCAGTTGTGTCCTCACTTTGACGTCTAAAATGGTTGCACAGCCAGCTTTTTAACTGGGGTCAAGTCTGGCCCACCTGGTTCTCCTCTAGTTTTTTCAGTCCCTTGTTTTATTTGCTTCAAAGGGTCAGTGAACATTAATTGCTTTCTGACCAATGAAGTAATAGGTTAGTATAATGTTTTCATGTTTTACTTAAACTTATTTCCAGGTCCTGTTGTGCTGCCACTTGCTCTAAATATTAAAGAATGAATGATGAGAACATCTGAATGATGAAATCTTGGAGACAGAAAGGAAACAAAAGGCTGTCAGTGAACACCTACAAAGGAAAGGACACTTTATTCTCCTCTAAATTTCTTTCCCACATGGGAATTTTTTCATTTACTTTTTTGAAAAATTTTATGCTGAATTATTTCTTTTTTGTTGTTTATAGTTTTTTTTTTAATCTTTGCGTTTTTGTCCAATACATCCTACATCAGCTTGTTCTTCTTGGATCCCAAACAACACACAGCTTTTCATCATAGATGTTAATGTATATCAGTTTCTCTACCTGCACATGCAGCCATTTCTTCACACTGTAATACAAACAACTTGTTTCTCCTATTTCATCTCCTGGCATTTTTGTATTTGCTTTAGTGTTTTGTAAACAGGTGATTCGGATCAGGATGGCCTTAATCAAAAAGGCCCAGAGTGGTTGCTGTCCCTTAGCAGTAAAAAACGTTGGTTCTGTGTTACAGCATACAGATATGCAGAGACCTCCGCAGGTCTCGTAATCAGCCTTTTACCCTCACAGGCATGCTGCTAAAGTGAAAGTAGATGTTCTCTAATGTGTGAAAGCATTTTCTGTCTTGCAAAAGTATTTCAGTTTCCTGAACTTGGCTGAGGAGATAATGTGCAGCGAGGTCATGGCATTGTGGCTTTGAATCCTGCTACAGAGTTTGTCTCATTGATTTTTATTTTTTTTCTCCTTTTTTTTTTTTTTTTTTTTTGCTTCAAACAAATAGCTGCCTAATCTCTGTTGTTGACTGTTATTGTCACAAACTGTGGTGCAAGTACCCTGACACTGAAGTAATAAATAACCTGATCCCCATGATTTATCGATCATTGTGTCCTTCATAGGCGATTTTGTTGTAAACCCAGTGATATGTTAATTCAGTGTTTGCTCAGAGTTAAGAGGTATATCTACAGTCGTGGATTTTTTTCTGGGCACATTGTTGCAGTTTGCCACTAAAGATTTAAAAACTTTCTGAGTGAAATAATCTGATGTTTTCATTAGTTTCCTTTAAACCCTTTTCATACACTTGTAGCTTTCCAGTCATGGATGGATGGACAGAGTCAGAATTAACACACAGGCACCCATTGGTGGGTTAGTTTAACTTATCAGCTGTTCTGACAGATGCAAAAGATTGTGTTCTGTACCTGAAGTTTATGCTCTGATTCTATAATTTAATCTGCTTCCATACAGTTTTGTTTAACTAAAGAGCAATCATGTTTGTTGCTTGTTTATTTTGATAAGAACTTAGATTTTTTTTCAGTTCACCAATCAACAGCAAAGTCTTCTTCAGGTACTTTTAAAGATACAGTTCAATTCAGTCCGTTTCATTGTAGTCGACCCTAACTTGAATGGTAGGGTTGGAGGGGACAGAAAAGATTAATCACCAAGCCTCATAACTCTAAGCTAGAGGTACCTGTTTAGAAAGATTATAAAGAAGAAACGCAGATGAATGACAATAATGTTATACACTGATGGACAAGTTATATTGTTGTTATAAGAGCAATGAAGCTACAGATATTAATGTTGTGCTGCAGCCTCTTATGAAACATGCACATAAAGTGGAAATGCTGTCCTCAGATTAAGAAAATTGTTTTTTTAAGTTAATCAGAGTAGTGCTATAAAATGTTCACTCTTTAACAAGCTTAAATACGTAGAACATAATTTTCAGTCATTTACATCTTCCACGTCTAAGTTGCATGCAACCATTGCCTACTTGAATCTCTGATATTAAGTTGACACGACATTCCCTGAAGTGTGAGGCTGATTAATTTAAAGGGGCCAGTGTCTGAATGATTGGATACCATAAATGTTGCATATCTCAAGTCTGAAAAGGGCTTCATATTTAATTTATTAGGCACTGAAAGAGTCAGAAAGAGCTTTAAACTTTGGGGTCTAACTGTGGTCACATCAGAGGTCTCGTTAGAGCAGGGCTGGGCAAAGGACCAAATTAAGTTTTTTGCCCTGAAGGTCTATTTTGTTTCCCTGCTCCAACACACCTGATTCAAATTAAATGGATCCAACAGCCTATGAAGTTCTTCACAATAACTTATTAATTTGAGTCAGGAAACATCAAAAACCGTCAGGACACCAACCCTGTAAGACCAACCAGTGTAGCCCTGCGTTAGAGGATATATAATCTGTTTGTCACATCTCTCCGATCACCATTTTCACCACAGGAAGCTGTTCTAAATGACAACAAAACATCTTTTCCTTGATAAGATGAAAATTTCTTACTCAGACCTGTTGGCCAAGATGTTAAGTAGCTGCTGATATGCAGTGCGGTCAGTCAGGTTCAAGGCCTGCATGTTTATCTTTGATGGGAGCTCCATCTGAATCCGGCTTCAGGCATTTTCTTAATAAGCTTGTGAACTTCAAAGCAGCAAATTTGCTTTTGCAACACGTACGTCATTTCTTTTTAAATCAAAGCTTTAATAGAAAAAAAATCCTCGTTTATTCCCACAAAAGGATGGCAGACGAGTTACCATGTAAAAGGATCAGAGCACGAGAAAATAGAGCAGTGATATATACAGTGCTTTAACACTACCTCATTTGCATATTACATTGGGGTAATTAGTCACAATTTGCTATGGGGTTGGTTCAAGTTTAAAATAGGAAAAGGGTGGTGACATCTCACTTGTGACACGTTATTTTAACACAAGTGTTGTGAAAACAAAATTAATTAAGGTTTTGCTACATGTGAAATTTACCAGATGAAACAGTAGTTGTTGTCATAGTCAATGATAGCATATAAAAACTGCATAGTATTTAACATATTCTATTTAGTCAGTCGGCCATTATCTGTACCGCTTATTCCTATTGTGGGTCGCGGGGTGAGCTGGAGCCTATCCCAGCAGTGTTTCAGGTGAAATGCTCAAGAAGTGATTCTGAAAAACAAGCAGCTACACTTCAAGGTGCTTTGACCGATTCTGAGCTCATTAAACACATCTTCGTCTGAGGTCATCTTTACCAAACCTTTAGACAGTTATAACAACATCAAAATCTGGACCATAAAAAAGAGAACAGGGAATGTCCCAGAAGATCAGAGTTTAAATCATTAACAAACTACATACAAATTTAAACACAAGCTAACACATGCTAACAAGCAAGGAAGATAACGTTACATAGCCTAACATTTCTAATTAAGAATCAGTCCAAGTCAGATCACTGCAACAGGGAATATCTGTTGATATTTGTTGTTATTTGTACGGACACATACCCAGACCTGGTCCAACTCTCACAATAACACAAACATTTGCAACATCCTCCTACAGCAGCTAATGCAGATAACATTGCAATTATCTTTTAATCTTTGTCCAAGGTTTTGAACAGAAGGAAGTCAAAATTATCACAATTTAACGAAGGGCTGAAACTCTTAAGATTAATTTGAAACCAGTAACCAGATAGTGATTGATGGTTCCTGGGATTTCATGTCGACTTTTGTCCTGGTTGTCAGCTGCAATGTTTTAGTGTGTCTGCCTAAACAAGTCTCCTGTCAAACAGGAAGGCTCCATGTCACTCATGTATGGGTGAAATAAATGGATGAGACAGATTTTGTTCTGCAGGACAAAGTCTGCATAACAGATGTTTTTCCCATAGCACCAACACTACTCTTTAAGCTTTAAAGCAAGCACAAAGAGACATTGCCAAAGGCACACATTCAGGCCCATCTGTTACAGCTTCTATTTAATGAGACTCACTATGATAATAACCCAGAAAATCTGTTTTCTGGGTTTTGACTAAATGTGAACAAGAGTTTAAGTTGTGTTTGATTCTGAGATCATTTTTGGGGAGTTTGTGGAGTTCTGAAATTATTTAATCTCAGAAGATTCACGATCTACAAGTAGCCAAAGTGAGGGAGTCATGTGCATTTATAAACGTGGCATTATCGGTCTTCATAATTATTTATGTGAGTATTCATTGATTGTCATCTAACAACAGACTATATCCTAATCTGCTCTTTTCTGGACCGGTAGTTAAATCAGTCTTTACATTGAAAGTTTTTTAGACTGATCAGCTGTTCTTAGGTTGAGTCTGAAGGATCCATCATTACATTCTGGGCATTTTTCTCTACTTCTGCTAAAAGTCTAGTACATTGAATTAATCTATATCTTATTAATACAATTTCTGGTACAGTTTTTTAGCACAATTTTTAATCCAGTATACATTCTCAGAATATTTGTTAATGAAGTGGCAGAAAATCTCCAACCCAACTAAACGGGTCTGAGATCTGAAAATGGATTTCCACTAATGTCCTCAGTCCAATCTGAAGAAGCTGGGGGAGGATCTGCAGAGAAGCCTGGCAGAAAAAGTCCAAATCTGGGTTCATTCCCAAAGAGGGCATTTTTAGTTGCTGAAGGTACTCTTACCCCAGTTACTGAGCAAACGTTCTGAATGTTCATGTCCATGTAAAATTTCAGTTTTTTATTTTTAATAAATTTGTTTGTGCTACCATTATGGGGTAGTGTGTGTAGACTGATCAGGAAACTAATTTTGATGGTATTAATATAAGGCTGCAACATAAATGGTGAAAATTTAAAAAGGTGATAATTATGAAATTGTTTTCAATGGGGGCATTTTTATATATGTGACTTCTCTAATCAAAGAAGTAGGTAAAAAGTGTAGGACTTTTGTGGACTCTTGTTTCCATGGTTCTGTACCTACATATCCACATGCTTCAGAAAAACTATTAATGTTCTTGTTTTAGCTTCCAAATCTCATTCCTTGAAGCCATTTCCAAAGCCCGTACTGTTAAAGGGAAAAAAGAGTTCCTTAACATCAGTTCAGTTAACCTTTCCTAAAGTACAACGGTTTTATCTTCCTTGTTAAGTCTCTATAACTGTGTATATTCTGCTATTGATTGAGCTGCTTATGGTGATGGCCAAAACACACAAGGATCTTTGATATTTTGGCTAAGAACAATATTTGTGTTGCGTTGCATGCCTTGCAGAGCAATTACTTTCCTGTCCTCAAACACACACTGGAACATCTCCTGGGCCTTTGAGTGGGTCAGTTCACCAAATTACTAAAAATGAATATTTTTTTCTTTAAAAATGGTTTCCACCCTGCTTTTTTGTATAAGTCTAGTCTATACTCGGCTAGCAGTTTGTTAGCTTGTGTCATTTCTTTAATTCTGCTGAATTCAAAACTGTCCTGGTTTACAAAGTTTTTCTGATTTGTTGTCAAACGGTGGAAATTGGCCTATTTACACTGTTTATTAGCCAGGTCCAAGTTAAATCATTAATATTGAGCTGTTAATTATTTAACAGGATATGTAAGCTGGTAATTATTTGATATTGTAAAAAGATAACTTGCCGAGAAAAAAATGACGAAATGTCACGTCTACATCTGGAGTGTGTTGTGTTTACTTGGATGTGCAGTGCCTGAAGGATGCTGCCTTCCATCATGCAATGACAGAGAGGGTTGGTAGAGACTTCCACTTATCAAGAAACTTTCCAGTTTTCTTTTATTGAGTTTTTGACCTTTTGGAGCCATTGAGGGTCGGATGGAGCCCCAGGTAGTTTCAATCAGAAGGAGATACTGCCTAGACAATAAGGAAGTACAAGATAAGACATCTGATTTTGAGAGAAAGATTTGTTTTCCTCCAGTAAACCAAATATAGTAAAGTGGTGGGAAGTTTTGACAAGGTATTACTGAAGGCACCAGGAGTAAAAAAGACATTGCAGCACGAAGTGTGATAATTATCACAGCAGTTAGTTTTATTGTGTTATATTTGGGATTATAAAACCTTCAAATGGTACATCTAATGAATGACTTTGATCTGTGTTAGAAGTTTTAAAGGCATACTGTAAATGATGGAAAATGTTGAATATGAATTTGAATGAGTTTATGTTTGCAGTAAAATTACTCACATAATGTTGTATTGTGGCATCAAAAGTTAGCAGATGTATTAGATTCCCTGCTATATTTAAATTAGCATCTTTGAGTATTACTACCAAAAATTAATTCCCAACAAGCACACCTCATCCTGCTTTACCAGGACAGCAAAACTACTGTCTGGCAGATGGCAAAAAAAACACTGTAAACTTATAGATGAGTGCAAACTTGTCACCTAAAAAACAGACTCTGATATCAAGTGACCATCAAACACTGTGGCAAACTCAAACTGGGATGAAGTGCACAGCAAGAACAGTCGGAAACAGGCTCCTGCAGGCTCGACTGGAGTCATGCAAAACTCACCATAATCAGTGAGAACTAAAGACCTCAGGCTGAGGTTGAAAATGACCACAGGAACTAGACAGTAGAAGACTGGAGTTAGATCATTTTCTCTCAGTCCAATTTTCAGCTTTGCCCAACACCCAGTCGTTTGATGGTTAGATGGAGATCTGGAGAGACCTACAAGCCGCAGTGTCTCACACTGACTGTTAAATACAGTATAAAGGAGGATAAGTGATGATCAGCGAGTGCTTCAACAAAGATGAAAGCAGGCAACGTGTGTTTGTGAAGGATAAACATACACATCATTCTAGAAAAAAACCTTAACTTCCACATGTTCAGACAGAGCGCCCCAACTAAAAGGATTACATCAGAACTACCCTCCATGCCACACAGACAGGGCTCTCAAGGTCTGGATGGAGGATCACCACATCAGAAGCCCGTCATGGTCAGCTCTATCTCCAGATCTGAACCTTGTAGAAAACCTCTGGAATTACGTCAAAAGAAAGATGGATGGTCACAGACTGTCAAGCAAAGCTGAGCAGTTTGATTTGTTTGTAGTAAGAGTGGTACAAAGTTACCCATCAGCAGTTTGAGCAGGGATCGCTTCATTTTTTATTTATTTTTTTATTCTGGAGCTACAGTATATTAATAAATCCAAGTTAGTCCTTAGTTGCAGTAGTGTCTGTCTGAAACAGCAAGGTGCAAAACTCAAGAAATAGAAAATCTGTTTGTGGTACACAGAGTTTATTGTGATAACTTTAACTGACAGTGTGGGACTTCAATGAGCTGCAGCCTCTTCTGCTATCTCACCTGGATGTATGTTTGCTCTGGCACCTACTTGTGGATCAATCCTCGATAGTATTGATCTTACACAGAGTTTGTCTTTGTACATCAGCAGTAGTTCGCTTGGCTTCTAAGCTACAGTCAGTGAAACAGCATGCACGTAGAGGGAGTAAATTAAAAAAAAGTGTGTACATGAGTGATCTGCATGAAAAAGTATTTTAAGCATGAAGTTGAAAAGCAAATACCTGAAGAATTAAGCTGTTGAAATGGGAATAATATTGACCTTGAAGACCCACTGCTTTCAGCTTTTTCTAACCAATACTATTTGCTAGAGCCAAATGGGGTGTTACATAATTCTACATTTATTCTAAAACATATAGGCATATGAATAGATCAGGCATCATCAGTGGAAGTGGAAATGTGAAGAAAAACCAGGGTTATCAATGAATTAATAAAATCCTATCACTGAGATCATTCCACAATTTACCCTAGCCTGCTGCAAAGAAAAATGACTATCCTTTATGATTCTGTCCTGGAGAGACAGAAGAAGACACTGTGAGACTATAGCAAGACAGCTCATGCTGAGACAGAGCAGATACGTGATTGTCAACAATTCTCTGCAGAAGTTTTCTACATGATCTGACGTGCTTCCAGAAATCATTATGCTGGTTTTACTCCATCTGAGTCTGCAACAAAACAAGAAGCTTCCACCTGAAGAAAATGTAGCTATTTTACCACATTAGTGTGAAACACTTTCCAATTGTTATATATAATGAAAGATCCTTGACAAGTAATTACAGCTCTTAATTGTTTTTTTTTTCTTTCTTTGTGGCAGTGTAGTTACCGTCCAGTCTATTATCGTTCACCTCATGTCTGTACAGTTATGACAGGAGCACTGTGATGTTCTCTTTAAAAAGGTGCATTGAGTTTATCTTTAGCTTCGTACAGCACTGCGTCCGACCTAATAAACAGAATTAGGCTTTAACGTGACTCCATCTGCCAAATCAGGGCAACCATAGACCCAGGACTCCATTAGTATGCTAATAAAGTCACTTCTTTAATGACTGATTTACAATTCAGTGGATTTTTTTTCTTCGCTCTGCCTGTATGAGCAAATAAGTGGAACACTTTCGTAGCGCACACGTCAGTTTTAGTACTTTAAACTTTAATGCTTATTGTTGCTGGCAGTTTATTTCTAACCTTGTGTCTCTCCCTATCTTGTTAACATACACAGAAATGCAGAAATGAATAATAAATGCTATGAAGCATCAGGAAAATATGAGGATTATTTAAGTATTCTTAATATGAAGTGATTTTTGTATTTGCTTTCAACTACTGTGTAACAAGCTGGAATCAGTGTGAGCAAAGCTTTTTTCTGTCCAGCTTGATGTTTGATGAAATGTAATGTGCTGGTTTTTACAGCAAAGCAACAGCAGAGTCCTTTTTGACACCTGTTTGACAGCAGAGATGGTTATTTTGTCTAACTCTGGCCTTCTCTGTTGTCCTCAGTGCTCAGCGGGCTCTGCTCTAACGACTGTCCTGATGATGTCAAGGTAAGGGACGTCTCTGTCAACTTTTCTATTGATAACATACAATTCAAGATATAAAGTGTTTTTATTTGCCCAAGTAAGGAATCAAGTTTCCCTTAACAATAAAATTCTTACTTTCCCATCTGCACTGCATGCCATAAAATATTATAAAATAGAAAAAGAAGAAAAAAACAACTTATGTAAGCTGGATAGAAGATTAAGATAAAATAAAATAAAAACTCTGAGTAAAAACTATGTACATAATTGTGCAGCGTGCTACATAAGCAATGAATATTTAGCTGTGTAAAAAAATCTGTCATGAGGTAGTCGGTAAGATGCTTGTGCAATATCTATTATAAGTTTAAAGACACATAAAACAATAAACAGTATTGCAGTTACTGTGGTTGACAATGTAAAGTAAAGTCAGGGTGCAGGCCGTTGTTACAGACTCCTATCGGTTGTTAAGCACTCTGATGGCCGAGAGAAAGAAAGAGTTTCTGAGAGACTCCTGGATCTCCTGCCTGAAGGAAGGAGAGTGAACAGTCCTTCAGTCCATAAGAAAGGTATTGTGCTTTAAAATTAAATGATAATCAACCTCAATATTCCAGGTGTTTATTGAAAAACGCCCACTAACAAAACAGAAAGGTTTCATATAATTTAATAAAAACTGGAAAAAAAAAGCACGATGTGCTCAAACATATTTATTGGCATGTTTTTCTAAAAATTTTATTAAAATGTTGTGTTCCAAAATAACCACTAAATTTTGTTTTATTCATAAAAAGGTTGTGATAATTTCTGTTTTATCTCACTGTGGCAAAGAAGAGTGCAGAGCCTTTTAGTTGGTGTAGCAGGGGGAGAATCTCTTTTTTCTACACTGATTGCAGCAGATACAGCTAAGAAGATTAAATAAATTTCCACAAACTCTGTACAGCAGAGCAGTCCTTCACTTCGGTGCATAGTGTGCACTCAAATCAGCTTGGCTCTTCTTAATAAAACCATTTTCACACATGAATACCAAAGAGTGTCTGGAAAATGTCTGTAGAATTTGGTCTAGACTCTTTTTGCAGTTGCTGATACATATGCACTTCACAGTGGACGATTCTCCACTGGTGATATGCTTTTACAACAGGGAAAGCACAGATAAGATCCCCTGCCTGTCTGTGAGTGTTTTTCTGTTGACATCAACACCACATGTGTTTGTACTTTTCTGCAATATCAACAGGACAGTGGAAAGGAACACACAGGTCAGCAGAAAAAAGTATGAGGCAGCAACCTTCATTAGCTCCCCATTCACCTTCATAAATTCTCCAGAGGATTATCTGCTGCGTCCACATGGTCTTACTTGGTCATTGTGTGGAGTCATTAAGTAACTGGTTAGCTGGTTGGTAAGCTCTGCTAGGAGTTCAAAGTGAATGTTGCAGACATTTCAGCTCTCGCATTCAGCCACTTCAGTCTTAAGGAAGGATTTCAGAAGGCGAATGAATTTGCACCATGTTGCTTTTGCATTACTGTTTCATCTACAACTCATAAAATCAGTCATAAAGGATTTCTGTCTGTCCTCTATACTGTAAATCATGTCACCTAGTACCGTGCAGTATATTTAAAACAGAAATGATTGTTGTGCACTTAGTTCTTAGCTCAAACTTGTGGTGCATACAGCTGTTTAGGAATATTTAGGCTGTTTTTTCTGCACATAAAAGTGATAGGAGCAATAAAGCAGCAAGAAGAGAGAAAGGCTATTTAATAGGTTATTAACTTTCGTACGGTTAGTGTTTATTAGAGACCCCTACAAATATTAAATCTTTTATTCATGTGAGCGCATGTTATTAACTGGAGGCATCTTTGAGTGTATGTGTATTATCTTGTGCTGTTACAAAATCGTCATGTGAATGAATAACCCAAAATATGCTAATGAAATGACACAAACAAGTAAATAAATTGTCTTGTGCATTCAGTGTAGTAAAGAAAATTATTAAAATGTCATTTTCATCTACCACCACTGAAGGGCTCCTTGCAAGAGACCATCTCAAATGCTTTCATCAAACAGAGTAGCAGTTCCAAAAGGTTGAAGGCAATCACCAAGGATCTTAAAAACCCAGTCTCATGGGTTTGCAATATAAAAGAAGCTTCACCGTCTGGGACATGTAGGTAGGACATGATTACTAAAAAGAAATCCAATAGAAAAGAGAATGCTAAAACTCTAAAACATGGTGGTGGTCCTTCATGCTTTAGCCCTGTTTTGCTGCCTCTTGAGCTGTTGGATTTTAAAGTATTCAAGGAATGATGAAATTTAGGAGATAACAAAAGCATTTTAGACAAATTTGTTACGAAGTGTCAGAAAACTACAAAAGTGAAGGTTTTTATGTCTCTGAGCTGACAGTGGCAGCATCAAGGAATAAATGTAAGAGAAAAATTGTTTCTTGTGTCGTACTGAGATCCTTTAACAGGAGTTAAAATCTTCATATAAAAAAAATAAATAATAAATAAATAATCTCAGTCTTCCCTTGATGTGAGATTTTATAAAAACGCAGTCAGAATTTGAAATACAAAGATAAACAACAGGTCTTTCTGTCTAAGAAAATAGACTTGAAGTCCATTCTGCCTGTTTTTTTTTAATTTTCTGTTACCTTTTTGTTATTTTGAACCTTTTTACTGTTGAAATGCTCAGTAATCCTTCTCAGTTTCTAACAAAAACATTGTTTCCACCCCAGTGGTGCTCTGTTTGCTGCCGCCATTTTTAAATTCTTCCCTCAAACTCATTTCATCATGTAACCCCCTCAAGCATGCACAGAAACAGCATACAGCACACATATGTACACATGGGTATTTTTTCCTGCAGATCTTATCGTAAAAAGGTTGAAACTACCCCTCTCGGTCCGATTGACAATTCCGATCCGATTGAGGCTGATCGGATCAGCTGACTTCTTTACACAACACATTATTTTACAATTTTGATCCGATGTCATTTGTGTCAAGGTTTTGCACTGATCACATGCTCCTGAAATACAAAACAGAGTAAAGCAGTTGACATACCTAACGCTGTACCAGCAATACTCGCTCTACCACCGCTATAAGCAGCAAATGTGGTCAATAGGGCACCATGCATAGAATCTTTCACTGGTGGAAAGTGCTTATGAAAACACATCAGCTTTGACATCAACAAGAGGCTGCTGGTAGTAGATTCGTTTTGCTTTTCTGTCTGTCTGCTCTTCCGCCCGCTTGTTGTCTAAGTGAAAATTATGATGAATGGTAGAAACAAGTCGGGCTTGCGGCTGTTTCAGCTCCTATCCTCTCCCATCCATCAGCCTGCTCTGTCTGTTCATTCCACCCTCCTACCCCTCTTTTTCTTAGTCACACCTCTCTTTCTCCTTTCACTGAGCCCACCAGTGTGCTCCTCTGTGGGTGTCTCTTCTCTCTCCTTGTCAGTATTTTTTCTGTCCTCATTTCTATTCCTCTCTCACCCAACTGCTGCATGTCAGGACAAAAAGGGCCAAGTCTCCCTCACAGTGTGTCTGCATGTGTAACATGCTCATGACTAGCTGATGTGAAGCGAACGGTGGCCCGTCAGGTCTCGTCATTAGTTGTCATCCTTTTGTAATGTGGACATGAGACAAGAGTTAAGCATCCACACACACGGTTGCATAAACACGCAAATGTCACAGTCATTAATGCTCAGGCAGGTTTAGGCCAGCCCTGTCAGACCTTTACCATGCCACAGGAAAAATGCTTAGAGTCACGGGGCTTGTTTTTCCTCGCATTCATTATAGAGAAGGGATTTTTGGCTCATTGAAGGAAACCAGATCTTGAGAAGCCATTCCTTTCAAACAGTCATTCAAAAGACTGGCTCGTTCTTACAATATCTTACAAAATTTTACACAAAACTCACAGTATTTGTTTCCGAACAATACTCACTGCCCACAGATGCTGCATATGAATGGAGCGTGTTGGACATCAGACTTCTATGATGTCACAAATGTGATGAAGGCAGTGTGGAAGATTTGTATTTAAAAAGAATGGCTCACAAATGAACTGCTCCCAGCTGTGACTCGGCCGTTCAAAGGAATCGATTCGTTCATGAATGTCACATCTCTAATTCATCCTCACTGATGGACAGCTAATGTGAAAAGATGTCCAAAAAGTTATTTAATTTTGTTTGCAAATGTGTTTCTTACAGCCTTTTGGAGTAAACCAGCCAGGTCCTTACGTCATGTACACCACAGTGGACTCCAATGGGTACCTGAAAAATGCCTCAGGTTAGTACATTTTATTTTTGTTTTATATCTATTTCCCATGGTGGCTTTCTCCACTGATGTCAAACTATCCCCCTCAGTAATAGGGAAGTGCCAAAGAGAAGTTTATTTTATTGGAAAAGTCAGTGCCAGAGACTTTTGTACATCCGTGGCAGGCTTTGATAAGACTTTCTCAGCGTCCAGAGGTCTTGTGTGGGAGGGTTTGGGAAATAATAACAAATAAAATGAAGTGGGTCTCTTTGATTTTAACTATCTGTTTTTTGGTCCTAAAAATTAAAATTGTGTTTATTCTTCAATAAAAGAGTCTGAAATAGAAAGAGCGACTAATAAAAGCCATAAACACAACTCTGTAACTGAAAAGAAAACAAATCAGTTTGGTAAGGCTCTAATACTCTTTTCATATTAAGCGTGTGTGTGTGTGTGTGTGTCCACCGTTAACATTTTTGACGCTCTGCCACTTTAAATTGAGGCCTGGCTCATGAAAAGGCCTGTAAAATGCACAATTTAATGGATGTTTTTTATTTAATATGTCAATAGTAAATTCTACCAGGAATATTATTATTCAGCTTTTCCTTGTTATATCTACTTAAAAGTTATTCCACATTTACTGCTGCTGTCAGTGAAGCATGACAAATTTTAGGGTTTGGTGTCATGTGGGACACAGTTTTCTTACAATGTGTGCAGTGTTTTTAAAAAGAAAACTGGAAAAAATGTAGGTTTCATCGCCTCTAGAATCGTCTTTAAAGTCATCATTTGCTTTAACGTAGTCAAATCAAAAAGAGACTGCACAGTTTGTCTTTAAAGTTTTTAAATGTTTACAATAATTAAACTAATAATAATAAAAACTGGATTATACTAGGTTCTAAGGTCCAGTCAAATACAACAGCACAGGACGTAGTATACAGTGTCATTATTTATTTAACATAAATTTAGCTAAACTGCAGAAACATTGTGCAACAAAACAAGTTAACCTCATTAATCAATAGCTCATAGAATTCTTCCATAACTTGAGGTCAGTGTTTTCTGTATTCATTCTGGTCCATTAATCTTCATGATTCTGTTTCAGTTCTTTGAGCTATGTGGATATTTGTTCATTAAAGGTTCTTTTAAGATTAGAGGTCATGGCTTTAACTGGACTATTACGGACCATCATTCTTTTCTTTTTCATTTATTCTGTTGCAAATCATTTTGGGATCGATGGGCCTCAGTCACCAACTGTTCTCACGAACAAGTTTGCTCTTTAACCCTACTTACTAACATTTTACGAAAATTGTGGCATTCACCAAAATCTTTGTATCTTGGATTTGCTCTTAGCTAAGAACAAATTCTACGAACACTCCAGAGTACTCCCACGAACATCTGAAAGCACGAACATCTGAAAGCCGACACGTCCTAACAAAATTAGCATTTAATGTTTTCTGCTGTTCTGTTCATAAAAATACAAAAATAAAACCACATTTGTTGGCCGTCTACCTATGCAAAGGAGGGCCGGCTTGTCCTTCCTTTCATCTTACAACATATTGGTATTTACCAATCTAAAAGAAAAGATGCAAACAAATATGCAGTCTACGAGTATATTCATGAGTCTGATGGAGGGTTTTCATAAATAACTTCTCAACAATAACTTAAGAACAAATTTAAGAAGATTAATAAGAAAATATTGGTGAAAGATGTCTTCAGTGGTTCCCCTACCATTATTTTAGGAGAGCTCCTTGCTTGCTATGGTTTCCTATTGTGAATAATCTGTCACAATGACAGACTCCAAGTTATTTGGAAATGACCTTATAATCCTTCCGAGATTATAT
>JBAMHW010000001.1:33352651-33368080 GCA_037177495.1 Rhadinocentrus ornatus | reverse complement strand
TTCCACTTTAATTTTGAGTGTGACTCCAAATCCAGACCTCCATGGGTTAATAAATTTGATTTCCATTGATAATTGTTCTGGGATTTTGTTGTCAGCACATTCAACTATGTAAAGAACAAAGTCTTTAATAAGAATAGTTCATACAGATCTAGGATGTGTTATTTTAGTGTTCCCTGTATTTTTTTAAACAGTGTATATAAAATCTTATAACTGATATATACATGTAAAGAGTTTCTCCTGTCAAACTACAGTACAATAGAGGCTACTAGAGCTAAAAAATAAATAAATAAAGGTTAAAAAAAAAATGCAATTAGATAGTTGACATTTTGACACAATGTGCATATTTGGGTTTCTCATTTTGGTAATGGTGAAAAGTTATATATGTATATGTATGTATGTATGTATGTATGTATATATATATGTATATGTATGTATGTATATATATATATATATATATATATATATATATATACATCAGGAATGTGTGGGTATACACACAGATTTCCACCCATTCTCGTTCGCTATTTGTACACATATAGTGCTTGTTTCATACAGAACTGGGCTGCATAAATGAGGGGAAAATAAGCAGCAGTAATGAAAAAGAAAAGAAATTAGTTAAGAGATTTAGTAATTGGAGCGCATCGTCTTCTGAATACAGGGAGCAGCAACTGATCTGTTAAGCGTTCCATCATGTGGACATTCCTTAGATTGTCAATCCATTACGGAATTTCAGGAGGGCTGGGTTTCATCCATCTGATAGTAATGGTTTTCCTTTTTCTTTTATTTAATTTTCTTATCAAATTTATGTTGAAAACAAGCTTTTAGTCATACCAGCATATTCTATTTCTGGGTCAAAGCCTGGATGGGAACTGGTGTTTGAGAGATCTGATTCCATAAGATTGCATCTGTTTTTTGTCTTTCTGACACAATAATGAAGTTTTGAACGGGGTTGTTTTCCATTTCACTGTATACTGATTGGACAGTAGCCCTTAAAGATCTGGGTTTTTATGTGTTCGGCCAAGGAGCAATAACTTGTGGAATACAGTGAACATCATGCCGCCTGTACAAGTAAATGAATGCGTGTCAAAGTTTTAAACCTCTTTGGCTAGTTTGAAGCTGCTTTGTCTTCTAAGAAATGGATTGTACGCTGTCAATCATGTGTCCACGGTAGGATGCCCTGCCAAGGCCTCTGCTGGCTCTGCTTTGGGGATATAGGACAAAAACACACAAGCACAATGTTCCTGGCATACACACAAATACACACAAAGCACAGCCACTGTGATACACTGCTCTGCATAATACCCTTTGCCAACCTCCCCATGTTGTGAAATGGCTGTGCTCCAACCGTGGCCGTGTTTGTTAGCCAGTCTACTCAAACACACACTCACAGAGCACTAAGCAGACGCTAAGCCAGGCTCCCTGCCTGCAACGCAACCCTGCTTGATCCCCCCTCAGACACACAAACGCATACACAGCCATCCACTCCACCCTGCTGAGTGGCTGACTTCAAGCTATCCACCTCTTGCCACCTGACAGGATGAAACAGTCCCTCAAAAAACATGAAACCAACCTTTGCACAAAGGTTCAGTCTCCTCAGAAATCTCTGTCCCACATCTGGAAAGCCACATCTATATTTTTATTTTTATTAATAGTGCATTTTGGGTGTCTGTGGTCCTTTCAAATACTAGACATGGTATATTTGATTATGTTAGTTTTTTCCATGTTTGTGTCTTACAATATTAACCTGTCAGGTGTGTGTGATCCACACACATGTATTTGAATGACTTAGAGGAACACTTTTCTCATGTTTTCTTTCAAAGTTCATTTAAAAGTCCAGCGTATGAAATGTAATGGCATATAATAACGCAAACTACAGCAAGTTGGATGACCCAAAACTTAAGCCAAAATACCAGCTTTAGAACAAGTACTTGTTTTATGATAATGAAAATACAAATGTTTACTTTAAATCAATTTAACATACTGATTAATTGGTTATTGATCTTATTTCTGCTTGTAGATCATTAGACATGGGAACTTTAAGTTGAGTTTTGACAGCTCAGCTCTGATTACCCTCAGATTTACAGCAATGGGATGGATATTAAAGCAATGACTGCACACTGCCATTCAAAACATGTTGTGTTTACCATGTTTACCATTTTAGTTGATCCTGTTGTATGCTCTCCCATACTGCTGGTCTCTGGAATTATTAGTGTTTATCTTCTGGGCATCATGTGTCTAACATTGCAGGGCAATCCACACTTTCATAGCAGTTCATTCATTACTTTTTTTAAGTTGGACTAGGAATCTGGTTTCATATTACTCCTTTCTTTCATCTTCCATCAGCTTTACTGAACCACATTTATTAGGTTATGATTAAAAGTCATCCAGTACAGCAAAATACAGCTTTCCTCTTTACTCATCTGCTACAATTCTCCTACCCACATACACAAATGTCAGATACTCTAGGTTTTAACGTCATTCTCTATTAGAAGTCAGTGCTTTGCAGTAACCTGATGACTAAAAGCTGAGCCTACATCTTCCTGAAAACAGCCTGTATCTCTGTCTCTCTCATGATATGCTTGGTGCGATTAAAGCTGCTTCACAAAACCGTGACCCCAGCACTAAAAAGGTGAACCAGAACACATCTGTAAAAAGAGATGTCTGATGAAAGGGTTTCTTTTGTGGAAGGTGGAAAAAGTTGAAGCTGCACCTTGAACTCTGTTGGTTGATTTAGCCAGAGCATGGCCATTAGGGAATCAAGGATTCATTACACAGTCCCCATAAAATGGCCACTAATGGTTAATTACTCACTTCTTTTCACTTAATTTGTAGTTAATCTAATTTTCCCAGAATAAAACGTAAATATTTGTATGTGCAGCAAGAAAGAACTTTTAAGAAGAAATATATCGACCTGCAGTGAGGTGGACTGACACAACCTAACTTCAGGTGATAAAAGGTGAGCGGGGCTTTTTTTTCCCCTCCTGATCTCAAGGCAAGCGTAGATTATAAAAAATAAAAAGCAAAGCTGTTGGGCTCCTCCTGGTCTGCAATACGCAGTCCATCCACATTAATTCTGATCACTGGCTGCCTTGAGGCTTCCTCGCTCGCTCTCTCTCTCGCCTCGTCCATCCTTCCCTTTCTTTGTTTACCACATAGAGGTTGATTTATGTCAGCTGCACTTGGCAGAGTTGGGTGGCGTAGGCGAGATACAGCAGCTGAAGTGGAGCGAGAGAAGAGACGAAGAGAAGGAGGAAAAAGAGAAGCAAAAGGCCACATCAGAGTGATGTATCAGGGAGAGAAATGGTGAGATGGGCTAAAAGAGGGAAACAAAATACTGAGGGCTGGATTAGAATAGAGTCTAAGAGAGGGAGATTACAGAATGGAGGAAGAGACAGGGAGAGGTGTTGTACTAGCCTCAGGTGATTCAATCTAATTTGATTCTTTTATGATGCCCTGCATCAGAAGACAAGGTCTCATGCTGCTGTCCCTCCAGCTCCGTCACTCTTGTCATGCATTTAGTTTTTAATCCTCCTCTTTATGTTTACTTTTACGTATTTGCCTTATCAGTGTTTATCTGCACAGTTTAGAGTGCGATCCATTACAAAACGTGAAACTAAATTCTCTGCCTTTGGGAAAACAAGCATGTAAAGCAAACATGAGTTGTATTAGTTATTTAAACAAAGAGCGATGGCATGAATGTGTGCAGTTTATGGACTGCTGGGTTTAGTTGTATTTATCAAAAAAGGATTTACCCTGCCTGTTCAAAAGAGAAAAGTCAGTAATATTTATTTGGACTGCATTTAGCTTTGCACGCATTGGCTTTGACATTGTTTCGATAAGCTTTTGCATTGTCACAAGATTCAGAGTTGCATTCATTTTTATCCAAGATCTTGTATTGGTGATGGCAGTGTCCAACCACTACGCAGTCTTCTCAAGCACGTTCCAAAGATTCTCAATGCGGTTCAGGTCTGGACTCTGTGGTGGCCAATTCATGTGTAAAAATGTCTCCTGTCTTTCACAACTTGAGCCCGATGAATGCTGGCATTGTCATCTTGGAGAATGGCTGTAAGGGAAGATGGAATAACCTGGTACATTTAGTATATTGACCTCATTCTTTGGACACATAATGTTGCTGAACCGAGACCTGACCAAGAGCAGAAACCCCAGATCACACCTCTGCCCCCACAAGCTTGTACAGTAAGCACTAGGCAATATGTCTGCATCACTTCATCTGCTTCTCTTCTTACTCTGATGCTGTCATCACTCTAGAACAGGGTAAATCTGGACTCATGAGACCACATGACCTTCTTCCATTGCTCCAGAGTCCAACCTTTATGCTCGGCTAGAAAATTGAAACCTTGTTTTTTCTGGTTGGCTTAACTGATTAGTGGTTTTCTTAAGTCTACACAGCTTTTAAGCCCCAATCCCTCAAGTTTTCCTTCGCAGTATGCGTGGAAATGTGTTACTTTCACTATAAAACATAGCCCTGATTTCTACCAATGTTTTTATGATTTGATTTCACCTGACGTTTAAGTGATCCCTCTTTCTGGAAGATGATAGTTTTCCACTATCCTTCCGGTTTTTAATAACGCCTTAGACATTTCTTAACCCAATTGTAATAGTTTCTGCATCTCCTTAAATGTTTTCTTTGCTTGATGCCAACTATTAGATCCTTCTGAAACTGATGAACGTCTTTTCCTCAACCACAGGGTGCATCTTTCCACATGGTTGTTCAAGAAATGAGCAGCGTAATTAGATGTTTTTAAAAACATTTGTCACTGAATAAGAATAAAGCAGTGCTAAGGGCCGGTTGTAGCTCAGGAGTGAGAGCAGTTGGTGGATCGATTCCAAGCTTCCACTGATTACATGTCGAGGTGTCCTTGGGCAAGACTATTAACCCGATGTGCCAATTGCAGTGTTGCCAACTCAGCAACTTTGTCGCTATATTTAGTGAGTTTTCAGACCCCTCTAGCAACTTTTTTTCACAAAAGCTACTAGCAACAAATCTAGCGACCATTTCTAGTAGTATTGGAGACTTTTGTAGACTGACGGGAGTGACCGTAGTTTACTCTTTTCAATGAGGAGTCGTTACTGCGCAGACCCCTCCCCCGTCCAAAAGCCCTCAGAAGAGGCTTGGTCCTCACGTAGCAGCAGCACACAGCTTCTAGCTGCAGTCAGAGCAGGAGATGATCACCTGTTTCATAACCAGGCTGAAAATGAAACGCACAAAGCTGCTGCTGGCTGATCCCACACTGGCTTACAGTCAGATATTAGAAGTGTGGAGGAAAACGTTTAGCACAGTCCTAATTAAAAAACATACTAAGCCTAATAAAACTGAAATTAAAAACAAAAATATTAATTAAAGAATTTATTTTTATTTATTATTAATTATTTTTTACCTTTTCCCTGACATTCCTCTCCACAGCAGCTTCCATTACAACTAAATGTACCAGGTTTATTATGCAAATTAAGCAATGACGTCAATTAGCGACTTCTAGCGACATTTAGGACAGCCAATAGCTACTTTTCTTCCTAAGGAGTTGGCACAGTGGCCTATCGAGGTGTGAATGTGTGTGTGAATGAATCCATTTACCATAAGGAATGACAGGAGGAGGGGTTGAAGTTAATATTTTTAGGCCTGTACTTGAGGCAGTATAATACCTGTCATGTCTATGGGTGCGTTTCCATTACTCCTTGAATTGCGGAAAACCTAAATATGGCAATAAAAAAACGGTAATGGAAACGCCTACATTTTGAAAAACCTCTCAAATATTGCTATAATGTTTTTACGCTGTCATGAGGTGGTATTTCAGATGTGTCTATAAAAGTATGTAGCAAAAGTGTAATGGAAACACTTTTTTCACATTTACACGTACTTGGACTTGACGTAGGGGGAATAAGTAAATCTCCTTCATCCTCAAAGTTGAGTCCCGCGGGACGAGATTTTACAAAAATAGAAGCTAATGCGTTAACACCATTCAATGGAAACACCTGCAAATTGCAATTGCCCTTTGTCAAAATTTCAGAAATATCGCTTTTATTTTGTGAAATACTGTAATGGAAGTGAATTAATGGGCAATCCCAAGAAGCCCAGGTGGCTTTAGGTTAGGTTTAGTTTGTTCTGTTTGTACGGTGGCCAGGAAGGAATTGAGTGAAACAGTTACATTTTCATGAAAACCATTTATATCCACTGCAACACTTTTACATTATTGCAATGCACATTTTTACAAGTTTAACTAAACACTTTTACAAGTTTTGGAAACACAATTATAAAAGCATTTCCAACAGGAAACTCTCTCAGTTGCTGGGAATCAGCAGGATTGAGCAAACATGTATTGTCCCTCCGTGTCCTGAATGATGTTGACGAGAAGATAGCAGGACAGAGCAATCAGGGGACATGTGCTAAACCACGCAAGTGCCACATTTTCCATGACACTGGGTTTGCATGTGGTTGAACTTACATGTGTAGCGCCTGATCCTCAGCATTAGTTTATAATTAGATTACCTCAAGCTGGTGTCCGGAGTCCTTTTTGCCTTCAAGTCATTTTCTTTACCTCGTCTGCCTCAGAAGGACGCGTCACATGCAGTCATTTTCTAACTGTGGAAATGTCATCGTAGACCTAATTAGTGTTCATCATCTGAGCACCAGTAACATCTCTGCTGATTAGGTTGCTGGCTCTATAGATTCTGCTACTAGGGTGGTTTCCTGTTTGTGCTGTCTTGTCCCCACCCCCTAACCCACAATATCACTTCCGGGTCATGTCTTTGTAACTGGTGTTTCCTAAACTTTTAGAAGTGTCCCGAAGATTGTCAAAGTGTTTTTCAATTGCACATGCAAGTGTTTCACGTTTTGTGCATTGTTTTTTACTGAAATGTAAAGTTGTTTTGGTGAGCGTTTCAGCATTGTACTTTTGTTTTGTAAATGTTATCATGGTTTCTATGCTGTAAGTATGCGACAGTAAAAGTGATTTCCTCAGTGTGATGTGGTTTTGCACTTCCCAGCTACCGTATGTTTTTTCTGATCTGAGCGTCATGCAAATTATTAAACTAAGCTTCTGCATAATCTTAATGTCATCATCATTAAAGATAATGCATGCTAATTATAATTTAATTACTGTTGTCTTTGCCACTTTTAAGGACAATCCATTCAGCAGCTGTTGAGCGATTTCCTAACATGGTTCCCTTTTTTCTCTCTCTGCCCTCTCACAGCTGGTCAGTTGAGCCAATCGGCTCATTTCTCCCTCCAGCTGCCCTACACCGTGCTAGGTCTCGGACGCAGCGCTAACTTCTTGGATCACCTTTTCGTCGGCATCCCCCGGGAGCCAGGAGACAAGGTGAGCAGATATGTGAAGACACATGAGGGGGCTTTTATTACAGAGCCTTCACAGGGTTTCTGCAGGATTGCGTGATCATAGAGTACTGGAGGCTGCTGCAGAGGTTTGTTGGTTGTGAAGTAAAGAACGAAAATGAAGGGCACTAAACAATAAAAGTAAAACCACATTCAACCCCCTGGGTGCAAAAGAAAAGAGTCACAAAAGAAAAATGCCAAATTAAGTAATTTCTTGAAAACTATGTTTATTTAAAGTTCAGGACAAAAAAACGTAAAAACGCTAAGAGCCAGAAAACTTTCCAAGAAAAGATCAACTAATGGAATAATTCATGGGGGAAAAAATGAAGAATTTGAAAGTCATGAGCAGAAAAGAAAATTATTGTTTCTTTCCTCTTACTTAAGTTTTTTTTCTTAATGAGCTAAATGTTAAACATTTCTTTTGTGAAGAATTAGAAAAAAGGCTTTCCTTCCACTCGTTTATTCATCAGATTAGTCATGCAGAAAAAAAACAGACACATTTTACAGAAACTTCATAATTCTGCACATTAATTAAATATTTGATTGGGAATTTTTTTAACTTTTTATTTTCAAGCAGATGTTACTGCAAAAAAATATTATGCACAGTTTTGTCTGTTTTAAAATGTGCAATAATGTTTACTAATGAGAGCAGCACGAAAGAAAATGTGATAAATGTGATCGCTGTTTATTCTTTTTCATTTATGTGTATTAGCAAAATAAAAAATCCCAGCACCAATCAGTTCTACCGATTTAAAGATGGAGTACTAAGCGTATTTGTGTTATTTATTTTTATTTACTTACTTTTTTCACTTAATTGTAAACGGCATATTCCACTCACTTCTGAAAAAGAATATTTTGTTGCCCACATCTTACTGCCAGTGAATCAATGTGAGAGGTTTATTTCCAGGCCAGAACTGTGACTTGAAAAAAACAAGGTGGTGGTGTGAGTGTGTGTGTGCCAAGGGGAGGAGTATGAATTGAAAGATTGTTCAGATGTTTTATGGAAGATAGATTTCACAGCATTCTTTCGATGCATTGCTTGATTCATGACATTTCCTGGTTATTTGATGAAGGTGCAGTGAGTTCCAAGCCAGAACTAAAATGCAGCAACATCACGCACACACATCTTTATTTCACACAATGTATGAACGAATCTCTGGATCCGGCAGATGTGCAATCCGTGTCATTCAGCAAGCTAATGTTACACTAATGTGGTAAATAATTTATGCTTGTAGATGTAATCTATTCATCCCCCACATTTCAACACTCAACTCTCTTAAATGTCATCTCTCTTCATTTCAGCTCTCTCACTATCCCTGCACTCATCTCCATCTCTGTTTTCTCTCACGGTGCACTTGTCACTCTGAATATTAGGCACAATAGGGCCCCTTTTTCCCCTCCCGCGAGGTACCAAGGTCTTCGTCAAGCAGCTGATTAGAATTGCAGATGGCTCGGCCAGCGACTCGGAAGCTGCAGAGCACCGAGAATGCTCATCTCAAACAAGCTGCTTCATTGTCTCTGTTTTGAATGTTTCTTCCTGTATATGTCCTTATAATCTTTTTTTTCCCTAGTTTTTGTCCTCCTTGCCCATTCCTTCTACAAAGTGAATTAATGAATGCCTAAAGATGTAGCCCATTATGCCGAGTAGACTGTTTTTTCTTGTACCCAGAGGGTCTGTGGTGGAGAGGGACTTCATCACATCAACAGTACTTATAATAAGGAGAAGCTTGAAGAAAAGAGGACAGAGTTTATAAATTCTGACCCCTCTTCCACCCTGCTCAGCTAGCAGGTTTAGATCGATGTTTGTTCTTTTTTTTTGTTTCTTACTTTCCTGTTTTCTGGCTGTTCTCACCCACTGTGCCCTTTACAGTTCCTCTAAAATGAGTTCCCACCCGCTGTGTCACAGAAGAAGAGTTTTTGTAATTTCTGTTTGGATCTCTTTCATCTTTTGTCCAATCATTCCTTTTTCTTTTTTATTTCGCCCCTCCCAATCTTTGTAGTGAGTTTCTCTCCTCCTGTTCACTTATCCTCCACCCAGGGGATTCCCTTTGCTTCTCAAAGTGGTTTACTTCACTAATCAGTCCCCTACTTGTCACTCTCGCCCTCCATCTCTGTATTTTTCCTCCTTCGTTCTCTCATAGTGTGCCAGTTTCCCTAGCTTTGAACCAGAGTTTTTCTCTTTCTCTCTGAAGACTTGGAAACACTTTTCTCTTCCAAACAGCCAGATCAGATCTGCTCCCAGGCAGTGGTAGTGAAGGCTGACTCGCCTCCAACGTTGCTCCCCCGCCAGTTGCGACACGAATAACAGTGCTTTCCAAGAGCTAAGCGACAATGGCTGGCGGCAAGAATGTGCTCGTTATGTAAAAGAAGCAGAGCGGCTGCCGCGCAATGTAGTCCCTCTCAATTAATAAGGAATGGAGAGTCACAATTAAAGAGCAGTAGCACTTCCAGATTCTGCCAAACATCCGACTGGAATTGTTCATTTCTCCTTGCTGCAAGCATTATTATGGTCTGGAAACTGCTCTTATGACACCCCCTTCCCCTATTAACATTTAAAAATTTTAAGTCCCTCCCCGAAGGATCCTGATGCCAACCTGTGGATGCCTGAAAAGGTGTTAAATTTAAACAGGCTCAGAATAATAGGAATAAGTCAACAAACATTGATGAGGACTCTGGGCTTTTCCAGACATCAAAGCACTGTTGGGTGAAGAAGCTAAATTGAGTCTGTGTCAGTCTCATGCCTGATGTTTTCACTGGATGCTGAGCCTCGAGGAAGCCAACAACTCAAAATGAAACTTGAACTAAAACAAAGTCAAACTGATGTCAAACACAACAGTGAAAGCAAATGTTTGGAAACTGAATTTACGTTAAGTTCTGATGGTTAACTCTTTTGTATCAGTCGTCCTACATCCATCTGAACCTACATAATATCTTCACTGTCTTTGACTTTACACTAGATTGAGTTTTTTCCACTTTCTAACTAAATCTCTGGTTTGAAGGTATATTTCTTTATTTAAGTGGGTCTGTGTAAAGTGTTTATAATTGCAGTGGATATAAAAAATGTACACACCCATATTAACGTGGCAGATTTTTATGATGTTAAGAAGTGAGGCCACAATTAATTCCACCTTTAATGTGACCTAAAAATAGAAAATTGGAACAAAACATGCAATAAGCTGATTGCATAAGTGGCATTCCCTTAAACTAATTTCCGAAGCACCTCACAGCATCATCTCTCATTAGTTTCAGAAACTCTGATTAACTTTCTTTCTCTTTTTTTTTTTATTTCAAACTAAAAATTAGAACAAAGTAAATATTTGTTGTGGATTTTGGAAGAAGTTGAACACTTATCTAGTTCAAAACCCTTTTGTCAACTTAAATATTAACACTTTCACAGCATCTCTAAATAATATTACACATTATATCATAACACATTACACAACACACAATGGTACTACTCACAATAAATCATAATATACAATATACATAGCTTCCAACAGATGTCAATATTAGCTTCATATCCTTCAATAATCTCACCTTTTATCTTGTGTTTACATTTTCCTGTTGATTGACATGTTTTTATGTCCTCACTACAGCTGTTTCAAAATTGAACTCCTCTTGTAGAAATACAATTAAGTTTAGCGTTTGTTCACATACTTAGTTTTTTTTAACATGTATGTTATTCTCGGGCTGAATTTACTCTACCCTAATTTATAGACATTTATTCAGGTTAATGCCACAACAATAGCAGTGGTTGCTTACAAAGCATCAAAGGTATCTAAAAAAAGCATCAGTAAGGAGAAGGGTACACACGATATACTGTGGTACACAGTGAAGACAGTCATAATTAATGGAGAAAAATATGGGATAACAGTGACACTGCAAATAACTGACAAGAAGACAAGACGAAAACTGGTAAGGGAAGCTAACCAGAGACCTACAGCAACACTGAAGGAGCTGCAGGAGTTCCTGGTGGTGTACTGCACATGACAACAATCTTACATGTTCTCCACGTGTGGACTTAGGGGCCTCCATCAGAAGACCAATGTCTTTTCTGACAAAGAAAAACATCCAAGTGTGGCTACAATTTTCAAAGGAAACATCAGGGATCTCCAACTCCGGTCCTCATGAGCTACTGTCCTTCGGGTTTGGGATTCTACTCTGATGAAACACACCTAAAACAAATCACTGGGTCATTAGCAGGCTTGTGCAGAGGTGTGTTGTAGTAGGAGACATCTAAAACCTGCAGGACAGTATCTCATGAAAACTGGAGTTGGAGACCCCTGGGATACATTATGTCTCTCAAGAGTATATGGGTTCTGGTCTGATGAGACCAAAGTTGAACTTTTTGGCCACAGTTTCGAAAGAAAAACACTTTCATTCATCAAAACAACAGCATGCCCACAGTGAAGCATGGTGGTAGCAGTAGTAACCGTCCCCATACCAGTTGTTTTGGCCCAAAACCTTAAGGCGTCTGCTTAAAAAGCAGAATCTGAAGAGAAATTTCACCTTTTTAACATGATAATGACCCCAAGTGTACATCAAGATCAATAAAAATGGATTCACCTAAAGAGTATAAAAGTTCTGGAATGGCCCAGTCAAAGCCGAGAAACCTAAATCCAACAAAAAATAGATAAAAAATCTGTGTGGCAGTCTTAAGAGGGCTGTGCACAAGATATGCCCTCACAATGGGCACCGTTACATGGCGTTTTTTTAATTCGGAATTAATTATTAAGAATTAAATTATTTTGAATCAAAGTATTCTCCTTCTCGTTTACATGGAAATAGTCATTTTGAATTGTGGTTTACATGGAAAACACATTTAATCGCCTTTAGTTAATTTCCTCAGGGTTGGGAAGAGTTCTAAATGAAAAGGGGCGGACATGACGTATTTACGTCAACCGGAAGAAAACAAACTCCAGTTCCTGTTTTTTTTCGTTTGGTCTACAACATGAAAGTCCACATAATAAGAACCATTTTCGCTCTGAAGCAGCGTTTCGACATTAGTATACTACTTCACTTTGGTCAGCTAAGGAGGAGAAGGGAGATACAGTACCGTCATCGCAACAGGACAAGGGAACAAGCATGCGCAGAACGACCAGAATTAATGTAATGATCAAATTATTTATTACGGATTTAAAGAAAAAAACAGCCACTTACTGTGGATTTAAGTTTAATTCGGACTGGGCATTTTAATTCAGAATTAGGTGTTTACAAGGACATTTTAAAGAGGATCTAATTTTTAATTTGAATTAAAGGGGAATTAAAATTCTCATGTAAATGTGGCGCTGACAGATTAGGAGTTGGTTTGCAAGGAAGAGTAGGAAATATTGCCAAGTCAAGATGTGCCGTGCTGATCGACTTCTACTCAAGAAGACCAGATGCTGTGGGTAAATCAAAAGCTGCTTCAACAAAGTATTATCGGTGTGAACACTCAGGCAATCAGATAATCCTGTTTTTCATTTGTTTTCATTGTTTTTTCACCTAACATTTGTTTTTCAGATGAATTCCACAGGTTATAAGTTACTTTAAATGTGGAAAAACAATGTCCACTGCAGGCTGTGTCTTTTCTACCTGCATAAGGTTCACACAAAGTCACCAACACTATACATATAGTGAATTTTACTCCATGTCACATATTTTTCAAGTAGTTGTTTACTTTGTCACTATGTTCTGGATCAAATAACATCGGTGCAGCTGCTGCACAGTGGTTGCTCAACGTAATCTGCCGCTGATCGCTCAAATAAATAGTCCAATCTCAAAACACCAAATATCAGATGGCAAATTTGAGTGAAAACCCTGGAAAAGCACAAATATGAACTGTCTTCTAAATCTTTGCTAAAGTCATGCCTAGCAGTGAGCTATCCAACAACCCTCACACAACCTCAATAGCAGGATGTGTTTAGTAAAGATTAAAAATGACCCGTCTGAGGTGAAAAATGTGTAATGAAATTAACTAACTCGTGTTTGTTTCAACCACAATGAAATTTTTCAGGTTGGAGAATTTTTACAAGACTCGCTTCTAACCATTATTTCACACAACCCCACTTCAAAAGAATCACAATGCTTATTTTATACCAACCTGATCCTGCATTTTTTGTTTCTCCTCTATGTGTACAACAAAAGTTTACTCACTACCAAACTAAAATAAAATAAAAATCTATCTGCCCTCTAAACCTCATTCTGACCACGGAGACCACTCAGTGGCCAGCGGGGAGGATTGGGTCTTAATGTTTGTGTTTTAATTGTGCCTGCACAAGATGACCTGTCTCCTTTAGATCAGACTCAGAGTTCCCCAGGAGGAACCCGTCAGTCCAAAACTGCATTGCATGTCAATGTCAACAAAATACTAAAGGGAAGTCTAAGCGGCTACTCAAAGTGGAGACTTTAGTTTTAATAATAATAATGGCCTTTCATGACACTCAAGGTCAACTCACAGTTATATGTGCTTGGGTCATAGAGGCTTGAAAATGACAGTCACAAAATGAGTCATACTTGTCCTCCAGTATAAGAAACTTCTTCACTGTGTTTTCATCTATTATAATTATTGCATAAAGACATTTGCTTTGAAAATAGGCACGAAGAAAAACAAAGTGTTTGCCTAACCTGATGTGTTCAGCTGTTCACGTTTCTCACCTCAAGCAAGCTTCTTCAGATGTGTTCAGATGGAAATCTGTAACTGTAGTTTCTATCCAGTAATCTCCATGTACATGTAAAGTCCATGTGTTTTCTTTCTCTCCTCAGGACATACGGAAGCAGGAGTGGACTGCCATCATTCCTAACTCTCAGCTCATCGTCATACCTTTCCCTCACGATATGCCGCGCAGGTACATACACACACATACCAGCGATATCAATTTAAACTAGTCATAAAGAACATTTTCCATTGTTGTTCATGTAATTTACCAGGAGACCCCACTGATGCTTGTTGCCATGGACACTGTTCATCACTTTAACCACCTCATCTGTTCCATTTAATGGCGTTTTAAAGTTGATGGATCTTAATGCAGACTGTGAGGGGCTGTAGAGGACAAAAGGCATTTTTAACACACACATCTGAAATCATGCATATACTACCATAATGACTTGCACATGCACATAATATCAACTACCATATACACATATGATCAACACTCTCTGCACTGGTGGAAATTCACCAGCCCCATACGTATATATATAAGACACCATATACACATATGAATCAGTGATATCAGTACTGTTTGTGAGAGGTTATATATGTTTATGCATGAGCACAAAGTACTATAATTGAGAGGTTAAATGTGTGTATGTGTGAGCTTATACAGTATGAATGAGAGGTTATACATGTTATGCATGAACACAGAGTAGTTTACTGTAAATGAGAGGTTATATATGTCTGCATGAACACAATGCAGAATAATTGAGAGGGTATATATATGTGTATGCGTGAGCTGACACTAGTTTAAATGAGAACTTGTAGTATGTGTGAGAGGTTTTTTTTTTTTTACAAAAGTGCAGTACAGAACCAGAGTACAGAGAGCGCCTGCAGGCTGCCAGTGCACCAGCAGAAAATGACTTTTTGCCACTGTATTATGTGTAGTTTGGTTTTGAAGATGAAAACCCAACAAAAGTCCTACTTTCCTACATTAAGAATGCGTACTAATTTCCCACACACCCTAGACACGCGGGTACTAACTTCCCATACACCTAAATTGAGTGGGTACTCCTTTCCTACATAAGCTTAAGAGTACTGATACCTTCTGACTCTGTGGGTTTCCTCTTCTCCTTTCCGAGTGGACTTTCCAGTGAAGACAAACTACTTCTCTCCTATTTCAATTATTTATTCAATTACAGAATACTAGAAATGTGCATATAGAGCTCTGGGTTTGATTTTCTCTCCCTGAGTAAATACGAGTCTGACCCTGTTATGACCACTAGATGTCTAGGGACGAAAGAGGTCCGTAACAAATCGGGCCGGAGAAATATAAATGGTATACTATAATTATTATAATTATAATTAATATTATTTTATTATAACAAACAAAGTAAATGTCAATCACCTATAAAAGAAATACAAAACAGGTCAGGTTCAAACAACACTG
>JBAMHW010000001.1:33287391-33305643 GCA_037177495.1 Rhadinocentrus ornatus | reverse complement strand
CCTACGATGAAAATTTCAGACCCCTCCATGCTTCTAAGTGGGAGAACTTGCAAAATAGCAGGGTGTTCAAATACTTACTTTCCTCACTGTAGCTCACATGAACCCACAATACAAAAATTATCAAAAAAGCAGGGCAGTATCTATACTTCCTGAGTGTCCCCAACAAGATAAACATTCCACAACACGTGCTGCTGTCCTTTTATCACTGCTCTGTTGAGTGTCCTGACTTGTGCTATTCTTGTGGGATACAGCAGCAGCTCTACAGCAGACAAGAGGCCCTTCAGAGAGTAATCAAAATTATACAAAAAATAATAAACACACATCTACCTGCTCATAAGGGCATTTCACCTCTGCTGCCTGCAGAAAACAACATCTAATTTATACTCCTCTCAGGCAGGCCTTACTTTATGATTTTACTCTATTTTTATTACTATTTAAGAGCTCCACTTTATTACTTGCAGGCCTTGTAGTTTTTGTTACATGTGTTACAATGACAATAAAGGAATTTTTGTCGTTTATTTATCTTTATTCGTGTAGAGACTGATGTTTGCTTCACGTTGAAACCCGTATCTGTCATGTGTGCGTCGTGCAACGCCCCCGCCGCAAGGAGGCAGCAACGAACACAGAAACGCTCTAACTTTCCGGAAACTGAAGAACAAGCCAAGCAAAACGTTTTCCACCGGCTTCTTCTCTTTGTCCATCCTCCTCCCAGCTGAAGCAACATCTACAGTAACACCATGGCCAATGTTGCCGATACAAAACTATACGACATTCTTGGGGTGTCTCCGTCCGCATCTGAAAACGAACTGAAGAAGGTAATTAAATGGCGAAGAAACCGAATGAACTGACAAATTACACGCCGTTTGAATGGAGTGTTACAAAATGTACGAAATTGCTTCGACCAGGAAATGCCTTGCTAGGCGCAGCTGGCTAATGTTATCCGTTAATTAGGCTAGCTAACTAAACGAACACGTTAAATGGCCCGTATATTCACGTGACATTTAGGTTGTGGTCATTAACCATATAAATTGTGTTTAATGTATCTAATCAGATAAAATATCAGACTGGTTTTTCGGATAGAAACTTAATAGAAATAGCTAAAAGCCGTTAAAGGCTAACTTAGCACTAGCTTACAGGGAAACTAGCCCTTGACCTCTCGTTAGCTTTAGCTCAGATGCTTTTCTCGTTTTAAGCTAGCTAAACATGTCAAAGGTTATATGAATATGGCTTTATCTGTAGTTTTTAGACTCTAAAGCAGACAACTAGCAGCTTTCCTCTGACGCGATCTGAAGTCCGTGACTGGTGAAATAATTAGACTTCTGTTTCATAACCGTAGCTCTTTAGCATTTTGCGGGTAGATAGAGGGATAGTAATGTTAACACTTGGTGATAATTTTGTTTATCAGTTAGCGGTACTCGGGTGAGAAATATTTTCTAGATCCCCTTTGGCGTGAAGGTACATAACCTGTTACTTAGCTTTCAACAGCGGAATTAAAATGGTGTGAATCGCATGAATTAGCTATGTCCTAGTCTTAAGTCTAACGAAGTCTGTTTTCGGTGTGGAGTAAATGACTCCGTTATGCTGCCACGTTACAAGTAAATATAAGTGGATGTGGTTTCCAACCGTATATATTGTATTTGTTTTCGCTAATTTTCTTTTAAAGCGCTTCGTCATTACATGAGTGTAAGCAAGCTATGCTAATTAGCATAGGCATTTTTTTACTTTAACGTTAGCAATGAAATTGTCAGACATTTTAAGCAGTTGTTTTTTAATAATAAAACCTGGGGGGATCACCCACTGCATAATGAACTTACAACTGATAAGTAATTATTGCAAAATCAGGGGATTATTAAAGCGTCGGCCGATGAGGAAGCATTTTTACTAAGTTATCTCAGGCATGTGTTGTGTTTTGCCGGCTGTAAGACTTCGATAGGAAGGCACGTGCGATTGCGTAAACGGTAGGTAAGCTTCCCCCATGTTATGTGAGCTACGTCGTTTCCAGTAACCAGCGCTAGGAGCAAAGAATTAAAAAATGGAAAAGTAGTTAATAAAGCTTCGTCTTTTTTGTACTTCTAGGCTTACCGGAAACTGGCTAAAGAATATCACCCAGACAAGAATCCAAATGCTGGGGACAAGGTAAGAACTTAATGACAATCCCCTCTGGTTTACATTAAGCTGGTTTAAGGTTACGGCATTGCTTGTGCAAACTCAAGGGTCAAAATGTCTGTTTTGTGATATACTGGATTATCTTTCAAAATTGGTTGAAGGAAAATAATCAACTGATAACTAAATGTCCTTTGTTATTGATTAGTAAACAATTCTTAGCTTTTTAGAAACATTATGTTCTTCAAACGCGTCCTATCAATGTCTGTTTGTTGTCATCAAAGTAAAGCCTTAAATAAAAATAACAACTTTACACTTAACAAAATCAGCAAAGGGACAAGGACACATTCACACCAGGATAGTCTGGGGGATTAAATTCTATTGGGCAGGGAAATTTAGAAAGATTTTACACCTTCTTTTGCTCTGGTTTGCTGTCACACTGCGCTTTACTCAAGCGGACCAAACTGCCTGGACAACGTCACATTGTTACAACTTCTTGCTAGGGGCGATATTACACATGTATAATGACAATAAAGGCATTATATTCTTATTTTTATACTGTTTTCTAAATTTCCCAAAACAACAACTGTCAAAAAAGAAAAAAAACAGGGAAAAGGAAGTTTACGTCTTTTCTACAACCAACAGCCCAAAAGTTGCCAGTGGCTTTCAGAAAGTTCTCATTGACTATAAGATTGAACTTGACACAAAAATTGTGCGATAATGAGCTGACACTGCTTTGTTTACATTTTCTTATCTACACAGTCCTTATGTTTTCCATGAATCTAGACTAGCAAACTCTTCAGAGATGGACTACTTGCGCATTGTACATGGCACATCCTAGCTGGCAATTGGACTCAGGTTCTGGTCTGATAGTCTCTTTAGCACTGGAAGGTTCCTGAGGGATATGACCTGGAAGTTTCTTGGAAGTTGCACTTAGTGCAAGTGTGGTCAGATACTCTATGCAGAACGGCCATGTTTTTCAAGGGATTTCTTAAGTCATTTTAGAAAAGAGTTCAGGGTAGAATATAGTGATTCTCTTTATTATGCGGCCGGAGCTTTGGTCTTCGCAGTTTTACCACAACATGAAGAGACCCAGCAAGAGGCCCTTTTGCTTTTCATAATCTAGGTTTTTCAACAAGACCCCAAATAATCTGAAAGAAAACTGCTGCTTCACTTGTAAAGTAAAGAATCCTGACAGGTTTCATCTGCAAAGCTAAAGGAGAAAGCTAACCAGTGATAAAGTGACAGTCATCAATTTAAGCTAAGTGTAGGAAAAACAAACACTGCTGTATAATTGATCATGCACAGACCTCCATAAACTCTAAATAATGTATTAATTATCTGCTGATGTGGAATTTTTTGTTTAGTGATGACACACAAGCAAGGGTGGTCCTCTCCTTAGTCACGCATCTGCACTGTGCCATGTTGATACAGCAGCAACAGAAAAATGATAATATTGAGAGAAGTAAGCCCGTAAAGGCAGCATTGAAACAGCTGAAACATTTTAATTTAGCTCAGAATGAAAACTGCAGATGCCCAGTTTGCGTTTATCTAGCCAGCAGAGATGTGACAACACGGAGCACTGCAACATCACAAATCATTCATTTCAGTCATTTCATGCGCCCTTGCTTCTCTCTGATCCATTAGACTAAAACCTACTTGAAATGTGCCAATGTACGGATAATGCATCTAAATGGTATATGAAATGTGATGCTGACTGGGTTTTATTAATTTATGTATGTACTTGGATACTTGCTCCCAGAAAATGTGTTAAATTCTTAAAAAATAATTTCCATGTTGGCTTTTAGAATTTGTTTTTCTTTCTGGCTTATGTAGGATGTTGTCAGTACATTTCACAGACTTAGAAATCTGAATTAGTTTTCCTCTATATCAAACTTTTATCAAAATATATTTTTGGCCAGTGTTGACTTGAAACTTGGAGAGAGAGTTGTATCCAATAAATAATTTATTTCTATTTCGCTTTCCTCAAAATACAGTTCAAAGAAATCAGCTTTGCCTACGAGGTTTTAACAAACCCAGAAAAGAAGGAACTTTATGATCGTTATGGAGAACAAGGCTTGCGGGAAGGAGGCGGAGGAGGTCCTGGGATGGACGACATCTTCTCCCACATTTTTGGTGGTGGACTCTTTGGCTTCATGGGTGGACAAGGAAGCCGCTCCAGGAATGGAGGTCGAAGGAGAGGGGAGGACATGGTCCATCCACTCAAGTAAGACCAAGCTTATAAAGTCACCCACAACTTTAGAGTTACTCATGTCCTTTATGTTCACTCTAGTTCATCTGGCCTGTGTCACTGAACAGTTTGTAAATATCTCACACTTTCTATAGGGTGACATTGGAGGACCTTTACAATGGAAAAACAACTAAACTACAGCTTAGCAAGAATGTACTGTGTAGTACTTGTAATGGGTAAGTTGTATTACAGAGTGTAGTGTTGTTCATGCACTCTGCAAGATTAGTTTTGTGTTTAACCTCGTCATCTTTTTTATCAACACACTCATCTCTGCATCTGTATAAATACAGGCAGGGAGGCAAGACGGGTGCTGTACAGAAATGTACAGCATGTAGAGGGCGTGGCATGCGCATCATGATCAGACAGCTGGCCCCAGGGATGGTCCAACAAATGCAGTCTGTGTGTACTGACTGTAATGGAGAAGGTGACGGCAATAGAGATGCTTTTATTTATTTCATGCTTGTTTATATTACATGAATCAGTGTCTCATGTTGTCTTTTTTTATTTTGCTAAAGGGGATTTCTCAGCACCAGCTTATCTCCCATGACCAAGCATTTCTATTGTTCAGGATTTTGGCTTCATCCCAAATCCTTGTTTTGTTTTGCTCTTTTAATCATTGCAGGTGAGGTTATCAGTGAGAAAGACCGTTGTAAAAAGTGTGAGGGCAAGAAGGTTGTGAAGGAGGTGAAGATTTTGGAGGTACACGTGGACAAGGGCATGAAGCACGGCCAGAAAATCACTTTTGGAGGAGAAGCTGACCAGGCACCTGGCGTTGAGCCTGGGGACATAGTTCTTGTTCTGCAGGAAAAAGAGCATGAGGTAGGTGGAGGAGTCCCCCCAAACTGGAGTCACATTCATCTGATCCTGTCTCCGTAACTCGTGAACATTGTGTGAAAGGGACTTTTTTTTTTCTTCTTATTTTGTGTTTATATCATGTTTTTATGTTATCTGTTGCTGATAATGTCCTGACTAAAAAGAGGTGACCTTGCTTTCTCACTTATCTACGGCTTCCTGTCTTAGAATATCTAGAGATGTAATTGTTTTATAGATTGCAGCTTCATCATGCTAGCCAATTTCTGTGTTCATATTGCAACACATTATTTATTAAGAGTGAATGTAGCTCAACACTTCTGTTTCCCCAGCTAAGACCTAAATATGTCTTTTATCTGCTTAACAGGCCTTCGTTTTCTTACCTCTCAGGACATGTTATTGATAAGCATTTCAACAAATGAATCAGCTCCCATGGATGTGGATAACAAAGGGAGGAAAAGTGCAGAATTTTCTGACTTTGTAATGTAACTGTGGACTGTAGCTATTGTCTAAGCATTTGTCATGCTGTATGCTTTGTGAAACAGTCAGACTTTAGATATTATTCATAGAAAGCTCACATGTGCCACACTTGTGCTTGTTTAGGTAAACTAGTATCGATCAGCGTAAGAAGTGACTTCCTCTCAGTGTTGCTTTATATTATTGCATCATAGATTGATGGCTGGCCTTAATATTGCTTGGTTTTGTGTTCTGGCTCTTTTATAGTGAGGCTGTAAATTTTAGTGAGGCCCAGGAAGTAACGTATGCTTAAAGGTTAATGGTGTCAACCTCCCTCACCCCACTTACCACCACCAAAATATTAAAAAATGACCGTCATCTCTACTGCTAGATATAAATCTGTAAGAGAATGAAGTCTGTTGTGAATGAGTTCAGTGAAACAGACTTGATGAGAAAATAAGTGTGACCTCTTCAGGAGCTTATAAGAAGTGTGTGACAGTCGAATGATTATCTCCTGATATATTTTATGCGTCACCTCTGACAGAGCTTCATAGATCTGAGCACTGTCCTCAGAATAATTGTATTTCTGGAACCTTTCCCAACAAAATGTTTGTTTTTTAATCCTTAAAATATTCCTCTGAAAATAAACTAGTGTATGTTTATTTGTTTATGATAAATAAGTAAACGGATCCTCTAGACCTTTATCTGCTGAACAGCGAGATAATTCTGTATGTATTGGTGGATTTGTTCTTCTGGGTGAAGGATTGTAGCTTAATTATTGTCGAAGTCACAAAGTATATTTATTGCCATTTTACATGTGAAAAAGCTAAAGAACAAAATGTTTCTCAGGCCCAGTGTTGAAAGAAATGTTATAAAACAAATTAACCAACCTAAAAGCAAGTAATAACACTTCAAATTATAAATAATATCATATGAAATCTATACATAAAGTTAAGTGAACTCCAGAGGACAGGTATTAGCAGAGGGTTCATGGGCTGCACTGGGGGTGGGGTGAACACTTTAACTCGCCAGGCGTGAGCTGTGGTAATGTTTGATATTTGATATTCAGTTTTTTAAAATAATTATTTCACATTAAAATCTTTCTAGTAATTATTTTCTTTTTGACACCATTTACCTTTCCATAACCAAACAATAAATCTTACGCACCAACAAGCCTCCATGTTTTTGGTTTAATCCAACATCTGTGCCACAACACACTGTGTATTATGTATTATACACTAAACGTTGGCCAGGTGTAACAGTTAATCGGATTTTTCACTGACAGTTCCATTTTATAAATAAATTTTTATAATCTTTTCTCTCAATCTGTAGACATTCAGGCGAGAAGGCAACGACATTTTCATGAACCATAAGATTGGGCTTGTGGAAGCGCTGTGCGGCTTCCAGTTTATGCTGAAGCATTTAGATGGAAGGCAAATTGTGGTCAAGTACCCTGCTGGAAAAGTCATTGAACCAGGTTTGTTGCCACCTTATTAGGTTTTTCTTCTATTTTTAACAATATTCGCTGAGTCAATTTGCTTTAAATGCTCTGTGTTTAGGTCTGAGAGAAGAATGTTTTCTGTCTAAATCACAGGTAATGAACACTTAGCTTTTCTAAAAGAAATATAATTTCCATGCAACTGTATCTTCTCCAGGTACAGTCAGGGTGGTGCGGGGAGAGGGAATGCCGCAGTACCGAAACCCTTTTGAGAAGGGAGATCTGTTCGTCAAGTTTGATGTCCAGTTTCCAGACAACAACTGGATCAGCCCTGAGAAACTTACGGTACGACACATTACATGTTCGGTTATCTTTTCTTTACCAATTTAGTCTCTGATGAAAAGATTGAGTTGAAGCTGGCGACACTACACTCAGCTGGCCAGTTTGTGCATGTAAAATGTTCTAGAAAAACTTAGTGATCAAATGACCATGACTTGTATCTGATCAAGTAAAGAACAAACCAGTTCCAGTCACCAGGGGATTACTTCCAATAATTGGAGGGCACATTCATACTTGACTCCGTTCGAGTGGGGACTCTGTCTGAAACACTTTTCCAGCCTGAGTTTACTTTAATGCTGCTGTTAGTCAAACCAACTGAACCTTTTAGGTAAAGTTTTCCCACCCTTGCCAGAAGTGACTTTGCATAAAGAATTACTGAAAGATTAGAAAACAAAAAAGAAAAAAACTGGGTCATCTGTTGATTGATGTGAAACACTTTCCACCACATCGGAGGAAAACATGGAACTGCATCATCCTAGTGGTCTTGGTTAAGCATAATCATATCAGATTTTTAAACGTGGATCATTTTTGCCCTCTAGTGGAAAGATTTCTCGCAGTAAAGCAGGGTGTTTTGTCCCTTCAGTCTTTCTGTAGTCAGTTTGGGCAGATTATGGAAGTTCAGATTTAGAGGTTTAATCCCTATAGTCCGTTCATGCATGCAAACCGCTAGCTTGGCTTGCCATGGTATCTTCCATAGACGTTAGCCTTAAGCCAACTTATCAGTTTTTATACATTTTGATGTGTGCTACGTGATTTTACTTAGACGAATGAATTTCCAGAGAGATTCTGATGTTTGTTCCTTATGTCTGCTTAGTTATAGTTTGATCTTTCTTAGGAGACTGTTGGCTATCTGCTGAGCTGCTGTATCAGGCTAGATCATGCCGCGCACACACACATGACGACATAATATATACGTTATATTACAATCAATTATGTTCCGTTTGTTGCTGCATTGATGCAGAATAATCCACATCTGCATCCCAATGCATCATAGAAAAGATTAAATTCAACACTAGATTTGAACCCACAATGCCCTTTTCTTTTTAGTCAGCTTTTTTCATTTGGTTCACTTGAAGCAACCAGAGTCTGCGTTTTTTAACTGCGTTAGTTTGCGCATTCACACCTCATGATTTAAGTTATTGTGTTTCCCTATTTAGGATTTCTGATGCAGGACGGTCAGGCTGGTTTAACTGTGACCTGTATATTTGACACCCCTGTTCTAATGAGACGGATTAGGCCTTAGCACAGAAGAATGTGCTGTTGTCTTGAATTTCACTCATGGATTAGATGTAGTCTGGCTTTAAATTTGTTATTTTCTGATCATTTTCTGAGGAACACCAGCTCCCCACTCAGCCCAGTAGTACACAGTAAAAAAAACTGCCTGTGTGTTTGTGTTAAAGCAGCATTTAAATGAATGTTTGCTCTGTAGGAGCTCGAGGACATGTTGCCCTCCCGGTCAGAGCCGCCCATCATCAGCGGGGACACGGAGGAGGTTGACCTACAGGATTATGACGTCAGCCAAAGCTCAACATCGGGCGGCCGCAGAGAGGCCTACCACGACAGCTCAGACGAAGAGAGCGGCCACCACGGGCCGGGAGTGCAGTGTGCCCACCAGTAATGTCATATTCTCTAACACATTTACGTATACATGCATATGACCCACATAGGGAGAAAACAAGGAGTGTGTTCAGGCTGAGGGGGGACCAGTAGCTCCACAGACACAGATCCACTATGTCATATTGACTCATGCACCTCAAATTGGTTATTAACTTAAGTGCTTGAATCATTTAGATCTTTGTCTGAGGAACTCGCACTGGGGCAACTGCACCTAAATTACATTTAGACAACCAAGACTTCAGTTAGCTGTCATATTTAAGATTTATAAAAACAAATTGTTGCCCTAGTGAAGACCACGCTATGCAGGACTATGACCCCCACCAGCTCCAGCCTCTTCTCATCCCCGTCTATTATGTCCAGTCCTCATGTAATGGGAGCTTCAGATCTGATGGAGAAAGGAATAGTTTGTTGAGTGTGCGACTTGCATTTTGTTTTCATAGTATTTACATTAAATTAAATAAAACTAACCAGTGTCCATACAGAGGCAAAGAAGCTGAGCAATGTGACATAAAGGATTCTTTAGTTTGTTCTTTCGTGGACTCGTCCATTCAGCACCATTTGTAGAGTTTCTGATTTTTACACCTTTATTTTTCTTTATAGGATTTTACTTTTTTTTTCTTTACATTTTAATTGAAGAACATTGGTTGTGTATTTCATTGAAGTGGTTGTTGGTAAGGTTCATCAGCCGCTATATTCTGAGCTGTGATTTTTTTAAAAAGAGAAAACTGAGAAATTAAAAAAAAAAAAAAGGCAAGCAAAACTTAGTCTGTATCTGTGCTGAGACCATGTGCATGTAAAAAGCTTTGGTTCCTGCACTTACCAAACACAAAATAAAGCCGCACTCTTCTTAAGAAATGTCTATGAAGTTGTTGAATAAATTGTTGAAATATCATGCTCTGTGTGTGTGTGTGTGTGGTGCCTTGCTTTTTATTTAAACTGTATTTGGGCAGAAAATATAAAAGCTAGTTTTTCTGGCTGACTAAGCGGATGTCTTTGTTCAGAAGGTAACCCAGCACTCTAGTTCTATAATCCTGGATCCACGAAGGAGAAATAAAAAAACAAGTGATAAATTAACTCTTCAGTAGGTTAGTTTTGAAGAGACCTTGAAGGCGACATCGTAAATTGCTATCATCAGCAGAAGACACACTATAGAACAACTTTATATGTCTTTGTATTCAATGAGGCTTTTTCTGGTAGCTGGAAGTTGGGTATTCCCGCCAGCAGCCATCACCTTCTACAATAGTCAAGAAGAAAACTTAAAAACGGATTCTCCTCAAAGGATTTTCATATAATTGCTTTCATTAATTTGTATTCACCATCAGTCATCTTGAATCCACTAGTTAAGTTCTGAACATAACGCTTGAACATTAGTCAACTCATTCACCAGTAGCGTGGTGGCAGCACCGACTCGTACCGATATTGATATAAAGAGGTGGATCTCCCTCTATAGCAGGGTTCACCACCTCTGGGCCTTAAGAGCCAGAGTCCTACAGATTTTAGAAGTTTTCCTGCTGCAACAGTAATCTGATTCAAATGAACTGGTCATAAAGAGGCTTGTTCAGGACATAAGCTAGAAAACCATTTTCTTTTGAATCAGTGTTGCAGCAGTAAACTCGGCCTAGAAGTCCAGAGGTGATCCAGTACTTAAAGAAGTACTTTATTGGAGTGAAAAAAAACCAACGACCTGTGTAACAACTCAAAATGCTCAATTCGGCATGTTTAAAATGATTCAACGCTCCAAGACAACTGATCTATGCATCATGACAAACCGGAAGTTAATCTTCCCTTTATAAAGCTTTTTTCCCATTACTGGTCGTCATCGGCGCCGTGGCTTAGTTGGTTAAAGCGCCTGTCTAGTAAACAGGAGATCCTGGGTTCGAATCCCAGCGGTGCCTTTTGGTGCGATTCACTTTTTTTTTCCTTTCTGGTATTTACCAAGGACAGACGTATTGTTAAAGGTCATGTTTTTAAGTCCCTCTTTGCTTGTTTATAAATGAAAAAAGTTTATGTGTACTAACCATAGATTGTATGGTACAAACTGCATTTACTTTCTCAGTGATTTGCAGTACACGCCTCTGACCACATGGAGGCGACAGCGAAACGAAATCAGGGTTTGAGGAAGAAAAAAAAAAAAAGAAAGAAAAAATTATAAAAACGGGATTGCTTGAAATACACAAGGGTTATATCTAAACGTTCTTCCCGTTAAAGACAATATATATTAAAAAATGACACACTAACAAACCGGAAGTTTGTTTCCCCAATCGTTCTTCTTTTCGAATGGAAAAAAAGAAAACGATTCACTTTTCTTTCTTGAGACATTTTATTAATTTATTTTTCATTTTACAAGTTAATCTCTCAGTTTCCTATATTTTTTTTAAATTTGTTACATTTTTCTACACTTATATTTAATTTAATTGTTCATTTGAATGCTTCATTTAAAAAAAATAAATAAATAAACGGAACAAAAGCAATCTGGCCGTTTTCCATTTTCTCCATCCTCGCATAGTATTTATTTTTGCTATATTAAAAATATATCTATTCTGGTCTCTTAAAAAAAAAACACACACACACACACACAAGAATTTTATAATACATACAAAATAAAAAAAAACAAACACGTATTTTAATTTTGAAGAGTAAACCGGAAGTACCGTGTTGTGCTGTAAACAACTTGACCCTTTCGTCCTGGCTGGTTTTGCAAAAGACACAATGCATTCACCCTCGGTGTGTCGGCGCTGACAACAGACCCTGGATCTTCGCTGGATCACACACATGTCGACCAAACGGTGGAAATCATATGCGAGATAAGAGCGGAGGCACCCCCGCCGGACCATGGGGCTGACGGAGCTGCCGGTGCTGCTGCTTCTCGGGCTGCTGTGGTTCCGCTGCGCTCCGCTCTGTGCAGGTGAGAAACAACAATGCATCTTCACATTGGCTCTCTTTGAGAGATGATCTCCGTTTATACCCAGTTTTTCGTTCATCCTGACTCGCACATGATGGCATTCAGGTAAATCCTCATTAACCGCAAATATAGCATGCACAGATTTTGTGGTTCTTTGGATTGTCTTGCCCATTTCACACTACTAGAGGTATTTCACTGTATAGATGTTCTGCGATGAGCTTCTCCAAAACATGCTGCTGCCTGCAAGTGATCTGATTGGTGGGGACTTAAATTTCAATATTGTGATCAGATAAAACGAGAATCAATCGTTCTGCAGAGACCTGCGGCTGCATTGATCTGTAGTGGGTAAATGATCAGGGTTAGTGTGGAAACATGGATGCTCTTTCACAAATGTGATGCTGCTATCAGCATTACATCACTGCCTCTCTGCAGCCACCCAGTCCCTCTCTTCCTCCTCCTCCTCCTCCCCCTCACCTTGTTCTGTTCTATGCCCTGCACCTTATTGACATGAGCACAAAGGAGAAGTTTAGAGGTATGTGTGTGGGTCCATGTTTGGGCTACTTTGTTCTTATAGGAAAATCTGAGTCTCGTGCACACATGCTGCATTGTTGCTCTTTTTCTCGCTAAGGGTGCTGAAATCTGATGTTATTTTTATAGTGACATCATTAGCTCATCTCTATATCTCAGCACCTTCAGAGAATCAGAGGATTACCTTTTAGTCTTAGAGAGGGAAATGAAAAATTGAAGTGCTTAATGCTGCTGCATAGTTTTAATCCAGCTGTTTTACTAGGTCACTTCATACCTTAGCTGTGAAATGCTGCACTTATCACTCTACTGCAATGGTCTGACTAGGGCTAAATTAGAAGCAGTTTTACAGATTTTACATTGATGCAGCCCTGATTTTCATCAGTTTTCTCTGAAAACTCCCCCGTTAAAAGAGTATTCAACAGTAACACATCTGCAGAGGAGTTCTCAACTGGGGAGGGAGGTAATCTTTTTACTGATAAAGTGGAAGAAAAAGGCGGATGAACACCTCAAAAGGCACAAAACAGAAGAGGGGAATGTGTGCTAAGCTAGACATGCCTGACTTGTCGATATCCATCACTGAGCTTTTAATGACCCACTCCACCACTCTGCTGCTGACTTCACTGATACATCAAGATAGCCTGAATCACCCACGCACACTTCTCCACATACTGCTGAGTGTGTGTATGTGTAATCACTGCTGAACGACTTGATGCTCTGCCTGTTGTTAGACAGCTTCTTCAAGCAGTAACGAGAGGATTTAACACTGTATTTACTGTATTCGTTGCTCCATATTCTTGTTTTTAACATACAAATAAATAAATAAATCCATCCCACTTTTCTCACATTATTAAAACTTCCAGATCATAAAGTCTCAAAAGCCATTGGATTTATTCCTGCAGCTCCTCTGGGCCACTTCCCACTGTGCTGTTCCCTGGAGCGATGGTGTGATGGCAGCAGGAGACGTTGTTGCCTTGGCTGCCAGTTTAACTGCTGTTGCTTTTGTTTTAGCCTCCATGTGACAAAGTCTCTGAGCTTCTTTGTCATTTATGTCATCTTGTCACAGTTTTTATGCTTTTTCTTGTGCTTGCAAATACAGTAGCAGATCTGAGGTGTCAGGGTTTCCAGCTCCGATGCCTCCATGTTTTCTCTGTGTCTTCCAGCAGGCTGCAGTGAGCAGGTGGAGGTCCATGCAGAGCGGAGGGGTGTGATCTACAGCCCCTCTTGGCCTTTAAACTACCCACCTGGGGTCAACTGCAGCTGGCGCATTCAAGGAAGTCAAGGAGAGGTTATCACCATCAGGTAGAATCACCTCACACATGCACCACAGCCAGGGCCAGCCTAGAGGGTCTAAGCAGAATTTGATTTGCACTTTTTAATATGCAGTGTTAAGTATGAGTGTGGCACACTGAATTTGTCTTTGAGAGTAAGAGACAATATCAGCAAACGGGACAAGACAAAATTAGATCAGAGGTTCTTAACCTTTTTGACCTCAGGGCCCAACTTTTCTCTACAAAGTGGTCCTGGGCCCATTCAAATATTAACACTTTGTTAGATTCATTTATCTCGGTCTTGGTTTAATTAGTTTTCAACAACTAAACTGAATCCGCTTGCAGTTTTACTGGTGAAAACCTTGTTAAATATATGACATGATACAATGAGGTCATCACAAAGACATTTATTAATCATGTGCACGTGACCATGGACAGACAACAGGACGATGAACAGGCTAAAACTTCATGGAATAAAATCAGGCTGCAAAAAAAACCTAATGTAAAGGCTTAAATCAGGCTTATTACCACAAAAACTAATTATTATTATTAAAATGAATATTTTCAAAATAATAAAAGGTTCACATTAAATTCTATATATTTATTTATAATAATTATATTAAATTTAGAGTCAGTGACATGATGGGCGTTACGCTGCATCTGTAGCACATTTTCTTTTCTTTTTTCTTATTTTCTTTCACAACAAATGATGAACGTCTCATAGATTGGTTGGGAAAGAATTCTTTGAGCCTCTTTTCTGAGGTTCAGTGGCACTGACAACTGGCTCTCCCAGTGAGGATCTGCCTTCTTCTTCAATAACAGGGCTGAGATCCAGAATAAATGTTTCTTCTTCACTAGGAGGAACTGTTTTCCTTTCTCTATAATTGTGGACTCACCCTTACCATCAACACCTCTTAAAGGGCTTTTTTTGCTTCAGCGTGGTCCTTTGTTGCCTTGGCCTTCAGATTCTTCCAACTAAATTTCACTTGGGCCATTGTCCTCTTCTGGCCAGACCCAGTAACATTCCCATTCTGTGTGATTTCATCCCGAATATTGTTTTTTCTGTTGTAGTAATTTTTCAGCCCTTGGAAGAACTGAAAGATCCTATTATTGCAGCGTTCACACCTAAAACCATTTTAGAGTGCACAGGTTTCTGCAGCTGTTAAATTAGTTCCTTTTGAGTCCATGGTTTGACCTCTTTTATGGGTTGAACACAGAATTTATAGGCCTTGGCCATTATTGATTTAACTGAACACAAGCTAAATCACATCAACTAAGTGTGTGTGTGTGTGTGACAAAACAAACAACACAGCTTTTTTTATTCAGCCTTTTTTTAGAGGACTTACTAAGAGGCATTGACTTGGCAGGTATTGTCCATCGTCATCACCACTCTGGAAGAAGCCACAGTGTGTATCTACAAAACGTACAAAACCACTGGAGCAAAACACCACTGAGGAACTATGTGCTCGGTTTCTCAACAGCTACTAGGAGATTGGCAGGGTACACCCTGGACAGCTCACCAGTCTATCCACAGGGTCTAATTACTTATCAATTTATTTTTAAATCAAGATATCTTGACATTTCCAGCACACTTTAGAGGCCCCCTGGTGGCCCCAAGCAGCAGCTTCGATCAAATATGCCTTGGGCTGGCCACAGCCATGTTACATATCCGTGAGGTTGTCACCTAATACAGTCAATCCTGTGCTCTAGTTTCCGTAACTTTGACGTGGCCGAGTCATGGAGATGCGTCGGAGACTGGCTCCTGCTGACACCGACATGGAGCGGGGAATCCAGGCTGTGTGGCCCTTTTCTGCCTCCTCCCTTCATCTCCACCAAGGGGCGTGTTTGGATACACTTCCACTCTCAGGCTAACAGCTCTGGGCAAGCCCAGGGCTTCCGACTCTCCTACATCAGAGGTAGGCAGGGTGAAAGTGTCGCTAATATCTTACACACTAAAATGTAATGTAATATTTATGTTGTTTTTTTTATACCCCTAATGGACCTCCTCTGTAGGCCATCTTGGTCAGAGCAGCTGTCAGTCAGACGAGTTTCTGTGCGGGAATGGGAAGTGTCTTCCTCGCTCCTGGAAGTGCAACGGTCAGGATGAATGTGGTGATGCTACAGATGAACGTGGCTGCTCCCCTCCTCCCACTGACTTCCAGCCTGGCCTCTGCCCCATCGGGACCATGCCGTGCACAGAGGCCCAGACCACCCGCTGTCTCCCCGCTGCCTTGCGCTGCAACAGAGCCCGAGACTGCCCCGATGGAGGAGACGAGCTGGGCTGCCCCGACACTACCTGTGGCAAACATCTGGGGAACTTTTACGGCTCCTTTGCCTCTCCGGATTTTTTCCACACTAACCGAAGTGTTGTTTCTGAGCTGAGGTGCTTCTGGTTGCTGGACACTAAGGACCCCAAGCCCATCGTGCTGCAGCTGGACCTGCAGCTGGGACCCGGAGACTCCCTGCACGTTTATGATGGCCTGCTGCAACGGGCCGAGCATCTCTTGCAGGTGTTGTCGCACCACAACAACAGGCGCCCGGCGCTGCTGGAGTCGAGCCGAGGTCAGATGAGCGTGTTGTACGTGGCGCAGCCTCACAGCCCTGGACATGGCTTTAATGCCACATATCAGGTCATTTTACAACTTATAGCCTAGATCGGCATCTTCAGGTTTATTTCTAAAGCAGTCTTTGGGAACTGAGGTCTTAGTGGGTTTTTAATGTTTCCTTGCTTCGGTACACTTGATTCAAATCAAATGCATCCAACAGCCAGTCAAATTCTGCACAGTGACTTATTAATTTGAATTAGATGTGTTGGAGCAGGGAAACATAAAAAAACTTGTAGTATTACAGCCCCCGAGGGCCAAGGTTCCCCACCATTGATCTAATAGAATTAAAACTTTTATGAACTGTCTGGTTAGTAGAAACCATAATCTAGTCCTTCTACCTCTCAGGTGAAAGGGTACTGTTTTCCTGGCGAGCGTCCCTGCGGCAGTGATCAGGGCTGCTACTCTGAACGCCAACGCTGCGACGGCTACTGGCACTGTCCATCCGGTCGCGACGAGGAGGCATGCACGATGTGCCCGAACGGGGAGTTCCCGTGTGAAGGTGGAACCGGAGCTTGTTACACAGCATCTGAGCGTTGCAACAATCAGAAGAAGTGCCCAGATGGTTCGGACGAGAAGAACTGCTACGACTGCCAGCCTGGAAACTTCCACTGTGGGACTAACCTGTGCATCTTTGAGACGTGGCGCTGCGACGGCCAGGAGGACTGCCTGGATGGCAGTGATGAGAGGGACTGCCTGGCTGCGGTGCCGAGGAAGGTGATCACGGCCGCCCTGATCGGTAGTCTGGTCTGCAGTCTCCTGCTGGTTATTGCTCTGGGCTGTGCCCTCAAACTCCACTCCCTCAGGAACAGAGAGTACAGGTGACCTCCTCCTTATCAATCTCTCTACTTTATGAATGTCAGCTACTAGTATTTGTGACTATTAAAAGTTTAAAATTTAACAGAAAATACTTTTCATTGCCCTAATAATTTTCAATCTCTACTGGCAGAGCCTTTGAGACTCAGATGACTCGCATGGAGGCAGAGTTTGTTCAGAGAGAAGCTCCTCCTTCATACGGTCAGTTGATCGCCCAGGGTCTCATTCCTCCAGTGGAGGATTTCCCAGTATACAACCCTACCCAGGTAACACATTTCAGCACAGAGATGTACAAATATGATACAGAAGTATTGAGCCACCCATCATTTCTTTATAATTTCCTTTAAGCATCTTTTAAAGAGGTCCTGATCAATAACTTTTCAAGTTTTCTGAGGGTCTTTTGAAGTTTTTCTTTGGACATTGGCTGATTTTTCTCTTATTTTCAGTGCAGTTATTGTACCTGAACATTTTTGGAGGAATGGCTCTTAACACTGACCTCAAGCGGAAAAAAACTTAATTCAGTAATGAACCAACGTTGTGTCCACATATAAGACAACTTAGCAGTTTTAAATTGTACATTCAGCTGTAACTAGCAGCTTGTTTCACAGATACGTTTGTTTGTTGCATCTACAAAGAAAGTCAAAGATAACACACTATTGTCCCGTTTCCACAAAAATGTTTTCACGCAAAATGCAAACATGTTTCCTTTGTGGGGAAAAAAAGCACACAACAGCAGAATGAATAGAATAGAATAGAATAGAATGCCTTTATTGTCATTATACGCCGGTACAACGAGATTAAGCCATCACTAAAACAGTGCAGGATAGAATTTAAAAAATAAATAAAGCAAGATAAAATAGAATAAAGGCACATACAAAATGAGTCCTGATAGAAAAAAATATATATGTATATGTGTATTTACAATGCAGTAGGATATTGCACGGATTTAGAAAAGTAATTAAATACGAATAAATATATCTACATATCTAGTGTATTGTACACGGGGAGATTCACATGTTAGAGTTCAACATGGTTATTGCCCAGGGGAAAAAGCTGTTTTTAAACCGGTTTGTTCTGGTCTTGAGGCACCTGTAGCGCCTTCCAGAGGGCAGCAGGGTAAA
>JBAMHW010000001.1:33270301-33281252 GCA_037177495.1 Rhadinocentrus ornatus | reverse complement strand
CCCCCCCTCTTTTAGAAAAAGAGACACATATAGGGGTGTGTTCGGGGGGTTTTCCCCCCCCCCCCCCCAAGTGTTCCTGGCCATATTAAAGCCTAGCTTTCATAATTTGATGTTCTTGCTTTATGTTTAGATGCAGTAGAAAAGCTTTGTTTTCTAGCTGTTGTAGTGATCAGATGTTTCATAATTCATAACTGTGGTTTTCTTGTGTTTTGAAATTAGATTCATCTGCCTGGACTCAATTTTATGATGAGACTTGGAATTAGTACAGCTAATGGAGTTAGAGTTCACAATTCTGGCCTCATGACAGGAAAAAGAAAATGTAGTTTTCTGTGACCTTAGATAACCCAGTGTATGTAAATAGTTTTTCTAGCATTTATTGCCTTGATTGCAGCCAAATGAAAAGCCCAAACTGTTGAATGATTGTGTTTTAATGACTGCTAACGTTGTTAAAATGAAAGTTATCATGTGATCTCCCTTTCCTTGATGAATGAAGTCCTTTCCTGTATGCTATAATCAGAGCAATGACTGCACCGAACTCTTCTTTAAACCAGGTTTTCCTATAGTGCTCCCCCTCTTTTAGTTATGCCGAGGCTTTATTCTGATAAAGAAGTCAACATATATTTGTTAAAAGCCTTTGTCATTTGAAGATTTATGGATTTGTAGTTTCTGAAAGAAATGCCATCAATACTGCACAGCCTTCTGCTCATCATGTATGGAGGACCAAACATGCCACGGTCATAAAAAATACAATATTTTTACATTTATTTATTTCTACTTTAATTAGTATATTTCTACATTAATTTATTTATTCATATAAATTGATTTATTTAAATACACAATGCAAAATTAGTTTGTAATTTCCCTCCGGGACAAATGAAGTATTTTTTGTATATTTATTTCCACATTTATTTCTGCATTTAGTTGACATTTAAGGTTGCCATTTTCTCCTAGTTTTACAGCAGAATTGGCCACCTGCAAAGAAATAAAAAACAATCAATGTAGAGATAAATAAATACTTATTAGTTTCCATATTTAATTATTTCTGAACTTTGTATTTACTAAGTTCTAATTATGGCATTTTGAACCTCCATACGAAATTGTTTTATGGTGCCTGAAATGAATAAAGATAAAAACTTTAGTTCTTTCTCTCATTTTTTCCAGTTGTAAAATCTTAAAGTACACATTATTGGTATTTTGTCCTGAGTCATTTTCACATGTTTACTCCAGTTTAGTTTCCATGTAAACCTTATTTACCGACCCGATGATGTCACAGAACACAAACCTCACAGCTTTGCTTCTTACAGGTTGCTAATATTTAATGAGCAATTACACGGTTATTTTACAACTTCACTCTTTTACAAAACACAGCGGTACACCCATCAATTGTACAGTATGCAAATGTATCAACACTTCTGAGGAATGTCATCTTTGCAGAAGTCCCTGGCGCATTTGTAATAGTTTTGTTTTCTTTACACACTATTTACAGGTGTGAGAACTAACAGCGCCTGGATATGGCAGGACAGATGTGTTGTCGTTAGTGTGAGTCGCTTTGTGAGGATTCGATGCACACAAAAATTTCCAGCATCTTTAGGTCTACAAAAAAGGACCACATGTTCAACTCAAGTGCCAAACTGCAGGTTAACATCCAGTCTAAAAAAAGACCTGTAGCCCAAATCTTCATTTGTTCTGTAGTATGTGCAATATAAACAGCCTATAAACAAGTGCAATTCAGGGATTACCCAAATACATCATGTCAACAATATCCCCTGGATCATAATTAGTACACTATGTAAAGACAGTGGCACTTCAGCTGCACTAATGATGTTATTATAATTAGAACACAAATTAATATAGAAACTTTAGTGTCATTAGGACAATGGAAATCACTTAAAATTATAATAACAGGACCACAATCGGTACCATAGTCAGTCAGATCTATGGGAAATCAGTGGAGTCACTGCAGAGAGAACATATCTTTGGGGAACTGGGGGTGGGTCTGTGCATAAGTAAACATCTAATGTCAGCCGCCCATCTGCCAATCAGTATGGATTCTGCTGAAGTTAACAGTAAATACTGTAATACAACATGTAAGAATTCTGAAGTCTAATAACGTCTTCACTGGTCAAGCACCTTGAGTTCACAGTGGCATTCGCAGGGTGGAGAACATTTCTAAAGCAACAAGCAAAAAACCTGGAAGAACAGCTAGTCATCCTGTGTTGCATTATTAAGAGATTCAGCCATCCAGCTGCCACAGTTAAACTTCCCTTCATCCTCACGTCTGCCCTGTGCTGGAAATATCTGCTTGGACAGATGAATGTCAGATCATCTCTCGTCAATAACACCAACAACAAGGCACTAGTGGCATCTCTTGGGAAAGAGGAGCAATAGACTAACACTTAAAAAGATAAGTGGGTGTAAAGTAAAAAAAAAAAAAGAATGCCCAGAGTAGGTGGCAAGCAGAAAATCTAGCAAAAGCAAAACTCCACACATGGCTAACAGTGAACTCCATGTAGGTAACTAGTGAAACTGGGCCCAAGGCAGCAGCAGTAATAGAAATATTGCAAAGTGCAGAAACTGCTTGCATATTTACCTCATAAAAAAGGCATTACACACACAAAATACCCGCACAAACCAGCAAACTAGAGAAATATAAGGCACATTAGTATGAGAATTTAGTTAATGTAAGAAAAAGTGCTAAGCATGAACCGATTTAGAGAAGATGAAACGAAGATCTGCATGAAAGAGCAAGCCAGCAGATAAAAACACGCCTCAGCTGTAGAGCTTATCATGCTTGAGAGTAACTGTACAACTATTTTTCTTCCTTAAACTGTGTTTTAACTGAGGCTTAACCGCAACGTCTTCAAGTGGCACCTGCGTAAGAATATGTGTGAAGCCATTTCTTTACAAAAACACAAAACTAGAAGTGCAGGTGTTGATGTAAAAATGGAAGTGCTGGTCGATGTCACTGCTCAGTCCGTGGCTTTGGCAGTGAGGGGTTCAGTTTCTGAAGAGTCTTCCTGAGGAAACACTACATAACACACCTTTTGACCCATATATGTGACTCGTTCTGCAACACAAAATAACAATTAGACAACTAATATGTAAAAATAAACATGTTCGTTAAAGATCTGTATAAAGACCAACTCACCGAGTAGCCTGTAGATCCATTTGGGTTTCTCCTTCCACTGAACACCCACAAAGTAAACAGGGACTCCAGTCAGCATGATGACCATCCCAAGACCACAAACCACCGGCTCAGAGTACAAACTGAAGCACAGCAGCACGGCCCAGAAAATCAAGTAGCTGATGGGAACAACCATGTTTACCTGCACAGAGTGAAAAACACAATTTCTGTTAATCCCTTTTTCAAGAAGAAGAAATAATACAACTGATACTAATAAGAAAATAATAAATACAACATCAAATATATAAAAAATACGACATTCCAGTTTCCTTCTGTGATTAAAAAGTATATTTAATTTAACTACTACAAATAAATATATATTTAAAAAAAAAAAATCTAAAACATTCCAGTGTCCCTCTGGTATAAAAAACAAATATATTCAATTTAATTTCATTAGCACCACCATGACCACCTGCTACCACGACTCACTACCACCACTAACATTGTAATAATCATGCTGTTTTTGCAAACTCATTTTCATTTTAGGGTTAAACTATTTTTGTTCAAATACTGGGATAAAATGCTAATCTGATAATCAACTTATTGCACAAACTAGAAATTATTCAATTATTATTTTCTTAACTTGACTGTTACTGTTTATTCTCCCTTTACCCGACGTGTAAGTGGCATCTCAGACACTAGGGGGCACCAAACATCTCTTTCATGACTAAACCCCTCCATCTGCTGGCTGACATATGTAGTCAAGCATGTCTCCCATTTCAAAGATTAAACCTCTAAAATTGTTTTGCCTCCATTTTTCCAAACGTTATGTTCCACTTTTCAGACAAACCCTGCATGAATTCAGCATTTATTAGCAACTAGTGCAGCAGCATGCAAGGGAAAAATAAATTCATGTGTATGCAGCTGGGTTCAATGTTCTTCGGTGGTTAAAGACAAAGTTCATTAATGCACCACACTGTTTGAACCTTATGAGTGCAACTGTTTCCAATTAGGTTCTTAGTTTGTATTTTTACTGTATTAAATCTAGCTACTTTGCACTGTTTTCATATTTTTACTTATAGAATCAGTGTTCTGTTGTCATCTTTAAATCTTTGCATTTTCTATTCAGATCTGGAGCTTCTAAAGAAACCCAGCTGATGGCTATCACTTGATTGTTACACAGTTCTCATCCACAAGACCACGTGGAGAGTTAAAGCAGCTGCGGTACCTTGATCGGTCTAGACAGGTTGGGTCTAGTCTTTCGCAGGTAGAGGAGGCCGGCAATGGTCACCCCGTAGGACAGATAGTTGATAAAGGACACGTAGTTGATAAGGTTGTGTGTCTCTCCAATACACAAGATGACTATTGTGGCGGTACACTGTGAGACACGCAGGAATGTTTTACACATTAAGAGGCAGTAAAATAAGAGAAGAAAGCATTGCCCATGCTATCCCCTCTGCTCGTACTGATGAGAAGCTACAGATGCAGGACAAAACCGACTGCAGTACTTACACAGACCAGCAGGGCAGGGATTGGCGTGCAGTTTTTTAAGTGGATCATGGCAAGAAGATATGGCAGATGACCCTCTCTGGCTCCTGAAAAACACAACCTGCAAAGACAAAAATGCTTTACTTTCAGGTGTAAACATTTGTTTAGCAGCGATAAATGATGTTTAACTTGACTTCTGTGACAATGCAGGAACTTTTCCATTCAGGTGCAACTACTATTTCACTAGGTTGCTCATTTTTATACATTTTAACATGCAATTCGCAATTTAACCAGCTTAAAGACTCAAGGCTGAGAAACCACTCTATACTACTTTTGCTTCCGGGACGCTGCACACCGCTTCACACGCTAGCAAACGGATGTAAACACGCTGACTACATTCAACGCCCACCATGGTTGATTCAGCAAAGAAACAGAAGAAGACATTAGCAGAATGAGAGAGTAAAAGAGAGAGAGATAGGAAAAGAGTCAACATCAGATTGTTTTTCACTGGCTGGAGAGATCTCCCAGTACAGGTAGGATGCAAGATGGATGCCGTTGATAGGGGGAGACTTACTGGGAAAATCTGCCAAAGCTCATTGTGCATCTTTAAGAACTGCTTTTTGATCATGACCCATGGACATTGCTATTTAAATAATTGTGAAAAATAATAAAGTTGAGGAAAATGTTTCTTTAACAGACTTAAGCTCTACCAGTTCAGGTGACCTCACACAGATGGGAAGGCTCCAGAACTCCAACTGCATTCAACTCTCATCCAGCTTTTCTGGTTCTCAGAAATGTGAAAAACTATTAAATTAGTGGAGACAGTAGACAACACCCATATGAGCAACTTCCACTATATTCCACGTTTTACAATTGACTCCAGTTTCCATAATTCTCACCAGTGTTCTTCATTGTACCGGATGTCTCATGTGGGCCGGTTGCAACTTCAAATCAGCACACAGCACCGAACACAACTGCTGATCAGAGCCAATCAGAGGAGACTGCCGCTTCTCTGACTTTAGAGACATTTTTATCACAATGTCAATCTTCTCTGAGCTCGGGTGAGAAGGGAAATGAAGTGAATACGCAGACACACTTTAAATGTCCGACACCTAGACCTGTGAAATGTTAGATGCACCGCTGTGACCACATACGACAAATGTTTGGTTACACTCTAGAGCAAAGTTTGTAAATTAGGATACATGAACCCTTTGGGGCAGTTGGAGACAATTTGAAGAGAAAATTTATTTAAAATATGTAAGAGCAAGGAAATAAAGTAAAATTACGTAAATGATAAATTGAGGCTAAACATTGATGAAAATTCTGAAAGGACAGTTCATTAAATATAAACATCTTAATAATGTTCTTGTACTTCTTTGGATTAAAAAAATTTGAATTTTTTATTATTTATAGGTTATTATGCTGTTATGTTAACCGGTCCAGCTCACTTGGAATCTAACTGCATTGTATGTGGCCCCTGAAGTAAAATGTAAATAGCCACCGCTGGTTTAGGGAGTACTTGGCTGAAAAAATCTACTACAGAGGTACAATAATGAAAAAAGTTTGAGGAGAACTGCTCTAGAGCCCTGCTTGGATGTAGTATGATGTTTACATGTACCTGGAAGATGTAAACAAATATCCATTAATGCCTCCAAAAGTTGAAAGTGCCACAGAGATTGGCATCACCCAGGAAAACATTCCCAGCAGCTTCTCCCCAAAAGTCTGAAAAAACAAAACCAAACCAACAAACGATGGCTCAGTTTATTGATCGAGCTTCCCTCTAGTTCTTCTTTAGTCATTTATAAACTAATATAAATTCACATATGAATGAAGAAGTAGAGCTGCTCACCACTGCCACAGCGTTAGAGGTGAGCAGCTCCTCTGGAGTCATGGAGGAGAAGTAGGCGATGTTAGTCATGGTGTAGACCAGGGTCACCAGTGGGATAGAGATGTAGATGGCACGGGGGAGGTTCCTAACGATGAGAAAAGTAATGAATACATAAAGTCAACGATTCAAAGGATAATGTATAAGCTAATCTGAAACCCTGTACATGTAAGAGACAGTCTTTGCATGTGCATGTCATACTTGCGTGGCTCCACGACCTCCTCTGTCACATAGTTGAGGAAATTCCAGCCACTGTAAGCAAAAGAGGCCTGGAGGAAGGCCAGAGCTATCTGTCCCACTGAGGGGTCCTGGCTGAATTCAAAGGCCACGCTGGGCTTCAACGCATCGTAGTGACCTGGACACAGACGAAGAAAGACAAGGATTCAAAACTGGAACAGGACTGCGTTTCAGAAATTTTTCAATATTTCAAGAATTCAGTTTCTGGTGGCATCTAATTTATTTAATTATCAGAAGAAAATAAATAAGTTTCTTCTAGCCCAAACTGAACAGAAACAACTGTTATTGACTCTCAATGTGTGTGTACTTGTGTGTTTACCTCTAAAGATTTGGACTAGTCCTACCACTATGATGAGTGCTAGGGCGAGAAGTTTTCCTACAGTGAAAATATCCTGAATTCTCGTGGCCCAGCGCACACTGGAGCAGTTCACCCAGGTCAGGAATACTGCACACGGAAACAGAAAAACAAAACAAACAGATGTAAAGAGACATCTGAACATAATGTGCATTTCATTCAGGGCATTATGATGATGTTAGTCTGAAGTTTGATATCCACTAGTTGAGCTCTTTAACTGCTGGTGTTATTTTCAGTACACTGAAACCATTTTCTGGGTTGGACAAGGATAATGCCTGAGTACAAGCATTAAGGCGCTTGATTGACCTCACAGTCTAATACGTGGGAATGCCTGAGGCACTTACACTGACCTCATTCATTTAATCCCAGCTACTTCACCAGGGATCCAAAAACACAAGTTTCTGGCTGTTCCAAAGGAAAAGCTTTCTATGTATGAATTCCTGATAGTTTATTTTGACATTGAGGAGTACAGCTGGAGACATTTGATTAGGAAAACTTTCAGTGGAGTATGACCTGCACAACATATCTTTAATTGCAGCAGTACCGCCACATTAAGGAGATAATTGTAGCCATTTAGAAGTTGCTGACCATAACAGAATTATCATTTAACCTTTAATGCCCAATGCTCGTTTGTTTTTATATTGCAACCTAAAAATTGGAAAACAAATCACTGAAACATGAAATCATAAATAGGAATACAGTTATTAAAAAGGGCAAAAGCAAAGTTTGTACAATTATAATGAAATTATAACCCAATGTTTGTTAAGAGCACACGATGTTTGTTCTCTGTCCAGATGATTCCACACTGCTTTGATAATGAGGTCTGGACTCTGGGGAGGATTCATCACTCCATCAAACCTGTTGCCACTGATTTTCAATCCAGTTCTGGTGTCGTTTGGCATACTCAGGGTTGGAAGCACATGGGCTTTTGGAGAAGCACAACTTTCCCAAGTCATGTGCAGGCACATATCAGTACACAGCAGCGCTGCCAGAAACATTGTGCTACTTCTGCACGCAGTTGATGCAATCAGAAACATCTCATCTATACGAGACCATTATTCAATGATATCGTCAAAATCATTCAATAGTTAAAAAGTTACACAACACAAAAACAAGCAAATGAAGTGCTGACAGCTTCCTGTAGTGAGTCTCAGTGAATCAGAATAATTCCGCTCTGTCTCAGCTCAGAAACTCACTCATCAAAATACACCAGTGGGACTAAGAGCGGTCCGGTTTACTGGCCTTCCCTGAGTCAGTAGTGGCCACAGCAGCCTGGCCTGTTAATCAGTTTAAACAAACACACCACAGCTGAGGAGTTTCCTCTACCATTATATTGGTATAGATCTCCCCCTTAGTGTCTTAGGTGGGGCTGGGCGGTCAATCAATAAATCAAATTTTCCATTTCTGACTATTTTCTATTAAAATTTGGATTTTTTTCAGTTAGCAGCAGACTCGGCCCTCCCTCCGTACCAGAACAGTGTTTGTCTGAAAGCACTGACAGTCAAGTTATGATGCTATTTATTTTCTTTGCTGTCATTCATCCATATTAATAAATAAATTAAAAGGTTGCCCTGACACAAAAAAAAAAAATATATATATAAAACCAAAACTTCCTCTCCTAGAATGAGAACTTTACTTTAGGATCTCATATACCATTACAAATTCAACATTGTTTACTTATCCGAACAAATAAATAAACACCTTGGCTAATAAGGTATGAAACTGAAAACTTCCTGTCGTACATCCTATTTGCATATAGTGTATTTTGGTGTGTACATGTGTATATGTCTCTGTTTGTGCAAGTATATAGGCCCCTGGCCCCCCCACCAGCCAATGACCTTGACACTAACCCTCAGATTTGTGTGTTTGTTTGTGAATGCTGCCATAACAAGGGCTGGCTCAGAGCCAATCATTCAGTTCAAGCTGGTGTACAAACTGAGTGAGACTTCCAGTCCAGTAAGCCATGTAAAAGGTACTCGTTAAGACTACAGTACCATTTCAGAAAGTGAGAATAGGTTTCTTTCTGTATTTTAAAATGCACATTATTTCCACAAATTAGACTGAATATTAAAAATAACTTAACTTCAAGTGTGTGGAATAATTTTACATACTGTGCACTGGACGATGCACAAGTTTGAGGGGTGGATGTACTCTGGTATGCAACTTATTTAAATCAGAATATAAGCACTAATTTTTCTGATTTACACCTCTACTCTGATCAGGTAGAACAACTCCTGCCAATTGAACATGTGATGTTAAAACATGTGATGTAGAACAGCTTTTCCTGCTTTTAAAATAGGATTAAACTGTTAAATCAGAATCATACTGTTGAAGAAGGGGAAGAATAATTTAAATGTCTCATAATGAAAAAGCATATGTGCCTGGTCTGAGCACCAGAGTCCTGACCCAGCTTAACCTGTGGTTGTAAGAACGTCTGTTAAACATGGACATGTAATTGCTATGTAAATTGGAATTTCATGCTAGTTTATATTGTAATTACATGCTCAAATCACTCTGTTAAAGTTGGATCCTTTGCATTATCAACACAGTAAAATGTCTCCAAAAATTCAAACAAATCAGGCCCTTTATTTCAACTGTTGCTGCTAAATCATACCTTCACTGCATGATCTTGTCTCATACAGAATATTGTTTTACACCACTGTACTAAAACCTATACAGCAACTTTACAAAAAAAGCCATCAAGGTGTTCACCAAAAAGCCATATTCAACTTATCACTGTGAAACTTTATCGAAATAGAATCTTTTAAGTTTAGAAAATTTAAAAACTTTTAAACATGCTAGCCTCATCTACACATCTCTTCATGGCCTAGCCCCTCCTCCCTTGGAGGAATTTATCAGATGTAGAGACAGTAACCTCAGGACCAGATCTGCCTCCAGGTGGGACTGTGAGTTTCCATTTAGACGGACTGCCACTGGACAAAATACCATTGCTGTTAAGGGTTGCATGTACTTGAATAGTCGTCCAACTTCTATACGAGAGCTCCACAAGGGCTGCACGATATCAGTAAAAGATGCGATATGCGATAACGCTGTTTAAACTTGCGATGACGATATGACCTGCAATAAATAAAATAAATAAAGCTGCTGCTTGGATGTTTCCTCACATGGAGCTGCACTGGCAAAACTCTCAGGCACATACGTCTGCTGAACTTTACAGCTTGTGGTATAATAGCGCTAGTAGCGTGTTTTAGCTAACGCTAGATTCTTGTAACGCTTCTTCTTAATAAAAAATTATTTGGTCCGCAACACAATCATGTACTATGGTGTCCTTTAGCCTAAAGACTAGAAATAAAATAGAAAATTGACAACCTTTGTAAAAGTTTAAAGTTGTTTCTTTACCAACTTTTGATCATTTATAAGGAGATTTGTTTTCTATTCCAGTGTTTATTGGAAAAAGCCATTTCTCTCAGATGAAGCAGAGTTTTAGACATAAACGGACCGATGACTAATCTGAAAAACAGAATAACTTTGATAACGCCAGGTAAGATGTCCTCATCAGAACGGTGGACCACTCTCTAGTCAGTCCAGATATCCACAGGTCGTCCTTGTTGGCAGATATGAGGTAATTAGGGTAAAGGCAGCGCCACATCACAGAATACATCAAGGTGATTTGTCTTTAGCTCCTTGTAGTTGTACTGTAGGTGGCTGTGGAGATTAAACATGTGTCCTCTGGTGTCTCACATTAGTTTTCGACATGTCTTGTAGTTCAAAATAGCCAACGTGCCGTTTTGTTTAGCCACGAGTTCGGCTTCTTCTTCCACATTTTCCTCGGTCCTCTCGTTACCATCAAAATGCTCACTCCATGTGCTCCAGTGCAGCAGCCGTTTGCATCTAGAGCAGG
>JBAMHW010000001.1:33250320-33270201 GCA_037177495.1 Rhadinocentrus ornatus | reverse complement strand
AATATGCAAATAGGTACTACGACTTATTGCAGTTTAGACAGTTGTTGTGATATGTATATTGCAAAGGCTAGTATTGCCATGAAGGTAAATTTTCGATATATTGTGCAGCCCTAAGCTCCACCCTTATAGCTTTTAAAAAAGAGCTCAAAAAATGGCTCAAAACCAGTCAGACCTGTCAACATAGGTGAGGTTTAATGTGTACGATATATTGTTTTTAGATTGTTTTTTGTATATTGTAAATGATATCTGCTGTTGTATGTCTTGTCTGTAAATATCTGAGGACTGTGGATGGAAAATAGCTTTTAGCTAAATCCGGCATATTTACACAATGTCATGTATTTGTACAAAGTTTTCATTAATGTGCATTGTCCTCATTAAATAAAATAAATAAAGTAAATATTTCAAATAACAATCAAGTTTCTGTATTTCAGGTACTCATCTCAGTTTGATAATTTAATATGCAGCATTTCCAGCTACAGACACCTGCTTACACCAACATAAAAACACACATCTGCTAAGCATATAGTATGAATTAATCTCTGATAAAATAGGTACATTCTTTATGGACCTTTCTGCATCACACATCATGACTTCATCCTTCCAAAATTAACTCTAAATACCAGTCTGTCTTCATGGAGTCCACGTATATATGCAGACATACAGCAGCATATCAGCTGGCATGTGCTAAAGTAACATGTCACATAATCTTACCAGTATATCACAATTATTTCACAAAGTTAATGTGGAATATCTTCAGATTTCACAGTTTCCACGAAAAGCAAAGAAGCTGAATCTCATGCAGCCTTCACAGTTTGCAGTATTAGTGCTAACAGCACACTTTAGCACAGAAAAACCACAGAGAACTCATCTCTTCTTCTCTGGACAACCTAAGCTGCATTAGTTTGTGCAGAGATAGTCTTCATACAGTCTAACAGGGTTGTCAGGCAGTTTGCTCACTGTGGTGGAAAAAAATAACTAAATAAAACCGTTTCAACCACAAGTTATTTATTTATTTAAATAAGTGTCCTTTTCTTCACAATGCTTGAGACGAGATCAATCAAATAGAACGAACAAACTAGATAAGACTATCTAGTTTTTAAACTAGATTAATTAAAAACATAAAAAAAGATGAGCTTTTTAAATGTTTTTTGTGAACAGTCTGCACTAAACGTTAATATCGGACTGTAAGCCAGGGTTTGCTCAGCCAGTAGCAGCGTTGTGCAATTCATTTTCAGGCTGGTTATGGAGCAGAAGACGACGTCTCCTGCTCTTCCTGCAGCTCGAAGACGAGCCTCTTCTGAGTGCTTCTGGACGGGGGAGGAATCTGGTGAAACAATTATTTAAATTTCCTCTCCTGGGACTTGCAAACTAAACTCAAATAATACAAATCAGACATTTTGAAATGTTTATCCATTACTATGCAGATTAGTCCCACCCCCATTTCTACAGCATTTCTGACTGGTAAATAGTCAATGTTCATAAACTGGACAGTATGGGTAGAGATGGGGCTGGGGTAGTGGCGTTTGGTGGGTAACTAAATCGCTTTTTGTACCTTTAAAAACAGATCCACACTTAGACAGTGGATTCCAGAGAGAGAAGCTGCACTTATACTGATTTATTAATCGTTACTTTTTCTGTGCATTTACTCTGCAATATGAGTAATGTTTAAAGCCAATTTTCCCTCCGAGATGAAGGACTTTGAGTTTGTAACGTCAGTTATTTCTTTTTCAAATGTGAATCTTGTATTATAAACATTTAGAATCTGTCAAGAGTTTTACTTGTAACATTTTGGAAAAAACTTAAATCTGTTATTAAAGGGTTTTCAGACTCCTGAGAATCCGTGTATTTTGCACTCTCTCAGAATCCCTCTCTCAGTTTCTGCATTGCGGAATATTTTTTCTCATTATCATAATTGAATCTTTATAAATCTAATCTTTTCTCCTCGCTCTCACACACAAACAGCAACTTGCTTAAGCAGTCCAGCACTGTGTGTACAGGCATAAACGGTGGGTCATCGATCACCAGAGCAAAGGTTCCCCTCCCACCACAGAAAACTGCTTCCGCTGGCTTGGGCACACACACATGTGAATTGTTGGCAGAAGGTTTCAGTGGCACCAGGCAGAGCTTTTTCTGCTCTACAACACCGCTGTGTTTTATAGTCCGTTACTCTCGGGGTGCTACATGCATTTCCGTTCTTGTGTTCCTGTGAACCCCCCCCCCAACCATCTCCCCTGACTTTCCTCTGTTTTAACCCTGACAGGAAGGAGGTGCCAGTGGCTTTGAATGTGACAGTGCAGGTAAATCTGTGCCCCCCCGTCACAACTTCTATTGAAGGCTGCCTCAGCACTAGAATACTAAACTAATTACTGCTTTTAGTCTTCAAACTCAGTGCAAATTTATCAAGGGGGCTTTAACATAAAAAAACGCACCCCTGTTTGGTCCAGGACGTGGTCACCGGAGTCACTAAACTGGCCACAACTTTCCCCATAAGTTGTAAGTTACTGGACACCAGAAATACTCAATGCAAAAGTTATAAATGGTTGTGAACATAAAAATATGTGCAAACATACATTGTTCCGGTAAAAATACACATTTTATAATATTATACCAGACATGTACATGCATGTATGTAAGACATGTAGAAGGGACTTTCATTGCATTTAGCACTGCTTATTGGGAGAAGGTTGAGTGATGGAGAAGATGATTTCTAAGGAAATATCAATGAACCCAAAGTCTTTTATTTAAGTGCTTTTATTAATAAAGTGCACAACTATGTTAATACTGAAAGGATGATGATGGATGTGTGTCTTTTGCATACTAAAAAGGTGATTACTCTGGGAAAGGACCGAAAAACCAAGTGTAACACTATGAATAAGGCAAATAGTAATATTTTTTTGACACCATCAGCTGATAAAAACACGTCACGACACACGTCAGATGACATTTTCTGAAGACTGAAGTTCCACTTGAAACATGTCAAAGTAAAATAACAACGCCTTAAAAAACTCTTAGTCTGGTCAAAAGAATTCTTACAACTAATATTTTTCCTATAGAGAAACTTACTAAAAAGGGAAACGAGGGTTGGTAAGGGCCTGGGATGAAGTCGGAGGATGAAGAGGAGAGGAACTGTAAGAACACAGCGTAGAGGAAATAGATCATTTGAGTGATGCTAGATGTGATGTGAATTATGGGAGATATTTTATGTCTGAGATGATGTTCTGTTATTGTTGCTAGATGATCTTGTAATGAGAACAATGCTATAAATTCACTATTAAAAGTTACAGTTGAAATTGGATTTCTTCATTTGTGCACTGAATTAACTTGATTTCAGGACAGTTTACAAGTTATGAAAGCATTTATTTCTACTTTTCCATCCACATGGGACAAAAACATGCTCGTTCCCCCATCTATGAGTTGTCCATCTCTGGGTCAGTTCTTACTGTTAACCTGACTTACAATGATCCCTCAGTCCAACACTAAATTAGTTTTGTGCAGCATTCAATATAATGTTCAGCACACTCCAGAAAACTAGCCAACCCTAAATTGAAATAATAGCCACATGACATCTGCATTTTCTCACCCATTGGAATCGAGTGTAGTAGTTTAGACTTTTTAGAGAAACTGCTGTTTCCAAACAAACAGAGGGGGAAAAAATAATACTTTGCACACATTTCAGCTTCAGGTCCTTTTCACGTCTGACAGAAACAAGCAAAAACTACAAAACAAATAGTTCTGCTTTGCGTTGTGATTTGCCATCTGAGTGAGTGAACTGATATCTAACTGGCTGAAACATACTTCCTCTCTCTCTCCATCACTCCACAAAACGCTGATGCAACACCAAAGAGGACTAAATTTGGATGTCTCATACTCTGAAACGAACAGAAGCTTCACAGTTTGTTCTGGGTAAAACAGAATATTCACATGGAAAAAAATCTTAGTCTTATCCATTTTGAAAAACTAAATCACATAAAAATGGTCCTTTTAACAGATTTCAGTATAAAAAAACAACAACAAAACAAACACAAAATCTCTCAGAGATGAGGAAATCTGGTGAATGGGTGCACACAGCTCAACTGCAACTCTCAGCTCCTCGGTGCCTATACTTAGAAGAACACAGGCAGCCCACAACTGGACCTGTCTGGTTTTCACTCACACACCCATGGGTGACTTGTGACTCTCATACAGTACACTCTGTAGGGGAGGAAAGAGAAAGGGGAGGGGGCATATCTAGGCTGACTCACATTCATAAACCCTCAGCAAAGAAGTTTAGTCATCTTCAGAGCAGCATCATGAAGACTGAGCAGTATATAGGATACTCAGACCATGTCCTCATTCGATATCGGGGTGTCATAGATCCTTAAGCTTTCCAAATGTGATGTAACAAACCAGAGCAGAGGATAGAGGCAGTACTAAGCAGCCAATAGGAACTTGCAAACAGACTCTCAGCTGGCCAACAAGGCCCCCCCAATCACTGATGTGCAAGGTATTCAGCCCATTTCCTGTTTCCATGGGCTCAGCAACAGGAGCATCAAACAATGCACAATAGTATAGACACACCCTGTCATTAGCGGCGTCCACAAAGGCTGGCACCATTATGCAGTCTGACACTAATACTGGCACATGCACCCACACACACACACACACACACCGATACCAGATGCAAGAGTACAAACACAAAAACACACCAGCACAAAGTGGCACCTGGCCTGACTGGGCAGCCGTTGTAACATTCTGTTGCCAAATATAGCGGAGGTCCATCGGTACACTCTGTAAATACTAACCTCAGCTTGACACATACTCTCATGCAAATACCCATCCCACTTCCAGCTATCGCTCCCATTTCCGGTTCAGACAAGACTAAACTGGCTGGCTTGTTGACCAGACACATGCTCTGTATGTTTTTGCCACTAGTTATTTAAATGCAGCCTGCTGTACTCCAGCCTCTAATCAGATTAAAAGTCAGAATCTAAGCCTAGCATTTCACTTGGCTACCATTGTCATTTAATAATTTCATCAGCCATCTGTAAATAATCAAGAGTATCGTAATATACCAAAGTAGCTGGATTTGACTTTATTTATTTATTTCCGCCCATTAGCTGCAGTACAGGTGTCTACTTAATCCACCTGGTAGGATAGTTTAGTCAAGACAGGGATTATTTTAGCTTTTTCTTGCTCTTAATTGGCAAACAGTTCTGCATGTGTACACTCAATAAATAGTTCAAGTTTTACTTCTCATCCAAAGACCAGCTCCTTATGTTGTTTAAGAATAGTACTGGCTCAGATAATAATGCCACTAGGAGTTACTCTGGTTCAAAAGTCATATGACATGAATGTCTGGAACAGAGTCTGCAGTGTGATGTTGTGAACCAGGGAGTCACAATGTTTTTAAAGAAGAGCAAATCCATCAACAACTTCAGACAAAGCCAGCTAAAAACCCAGCCAGCCTAACACTTGTGTGTTTGAAAATTGAGCAAAAGCTTGTCTTCACTGAGCCTCGACACCAGATGTACAACAAGTTTTCATTTCTAAGATGCATCACATTGCAAATTAATTCAAATCTATATGGTGACAGAGCATAACGGAGTTTGCAGCAAACACTAAAATATGGTAAAAGTAGGTAATTTTTTAGCTCAGGCAGGAAAGTTTTGTCGAAAAAACTCAAACAAAAACAAATCCAAAGTAGCCACCATAACTCTCTTACACCTAGCGTTGACAATAATATATTTAAACTTATTAAGAAACATAAAACTTAATGTATTTCGTGATAATGTGTCTCGTATTGCAAAATCTTGTGAATAATGGGACATTTCGCTTGCACGTTGAAATCCGCGTCATATTTGGCTCTATGGTGCGGCTTGACCACAGGTCCGTAGCGGTGGTGAAACATTGGACTGTAGCCACGTCCTTCACAACACCCTCATGACACTCATCACACAGGGCAGGGAGAGACACGCGATTAAAATAGTGACGAGATGGCAGTGATGCAGTTTGTCCAAAGTGTTGATGAGTTTCTTAAATCCCGGGTTTTCACTGTGTTAACTGAGCTGGTCTTCGGCAGGAAAAAAGTTATTTGTTTATAATGTTTGTTATCTGTGTCTCTGGTAGCTTGTGGATTATTTAATTACGACTCAAATATTGAACATTTTTCAATTTCCTTGTGTCGCGTCATTAGCCCCCGTGTGCACGTCTACGTGAACAAGCCTAACATTTCACATGCACGAATGTCGCCTGGCTGGAGAAGGGCAGCGATTTCCGCCTCAGCGATTTTCTTCCATAGAAAATGAAAAGAGAAGAGCGACGTCGCTTCCCGTGTGTCCAGCCCATAACTTGAGGTGTTTGCATCTCGAGATGAATTAAACCAAAGCAGCTGGGGCTGTGGGAGAATCTCCAGCAGAGCGCAGCAATGCCAATAGTGATCGAGTTGCAACTGAGAAAAGCACAAGAGTAAACTGCGAAGGAGCAAAATAATCAAACCATTTCATTTTTATGATCGTTGAAAAATCCAGATCGTAGTTGTGATTCAGATTAGATTAATCTTCCAGCCCTACACTCTACAATGACAAAAATAGCCACAGTGCATGTGTGATATTTACCGTTTCAGTGAGACTGGACAGTGCATTAAGTGAGCTCCAACACCAAGAGTGAATGTTTTCTTATGACATTATGTTATTTAACAATTTATTCTCAGCATGTCAACTGCTATTAGGTTGTGTTAAACCAATCCATACTCTGGATTACTACTCATTACCACTACAACTACTCATTTAAATCGCACTTAAAGTGCTTTGTGTATTTAATGGTACATGAGAAGTAAAATCCTCCAATATGATATAATAAAGACCAACATTTTAGCAAAAATCTTCAACATGTGTAGAATCGTCAGTGAACATAATCCCTGCTGTCAAACACGGAAATCAGCAGGATGGTGTAGGAGTGTTTTTCTGCAACAGCAAATGGGAGATGAGAAAAGAAAGATGCAGAAACATAAAGCAATGCTGAGTGAAAGCTGAAGTTGTAGCTGAAGACAGTTGAGAAACCTGACCAGCATGTTTGGAAACACAGAGCAAAGGATGCCCAGAAATTTTATATCTGACCATCGGTATGATGGTACTTAACAGAAAAAAACACCTGACTGTGGAAGCCAGCAGAGCATCTTTGGGGAGGACTACAAGTGTATAGTGCCAGTATAATGATTAACACAAAAGGAAAATTTAAATTTGATATAAAATTGTATAAAATTTAAAAATTAACTGAATCCATTCTGAGTGTGTGAAACATGACAAAATGTTTAGAAAACTTTGCTCCCACTGGAAGCGTTTAGGCAAAACTCAACATGAAATACTGCATAAGGGCTAAAGTGAGTACAGTCCCAATGCTGTGGAGGAAAACTGAGATTTCAGACATAATGGGAAAAACATCAAGCTAAGGTTTGACATATTTAGTTCTGACTAGAAGAACCACCGTTGAAACACGTGGATCATGTTAGTGGCAGCAATTACGGCGGCTACATAGTTGTAGAAACAGACTTCACAGCTACTGACAGACAAAGACCAAAACGGACCACACATATGAACCTTCAAATCATGACTTAACCCAATCTACGATAAATGGAGATCCATACAACTTTAGACTTGACTCACAGACACAGATTGTGGCGAGAAGTCTGGTGGCAATGAAAGGAGGCAGGCAGTTCTGAAAGGCTGGTTGCAAGACGTAATTGGAGAAGGTGAGGGCGATGACAGCCAGTGTCGTTGGATACATGATGAGGACAGCACTCCATAGCAACAGGAAGCTACAGAAAAAAGATGACAAGAAGGTTTTGTTAGAGAATAATCAAACAATTTCATAACATTCCTGAAATTTAGAAGCGCAGAATTCACTGCTCCAAGCCATTTTGTGTGAGCTGTCATTGTAACAGGGAAGGGGGCTTCCACTGTTTTTTCTTTTCCACTCCGACTTCTTATAGTACCAAAGCTCGTCAGCACAACCACTTTTTTGTACAGCTACAAGGGTGAAGTTGAATAATAAGTGAAGGACATTTTTTTATATAAAAACAAATGTCCAGCCATGAGGACACTGTGGTAGTATGTACATTTTAATCGTATTAATTCAACCAATTAGTGACAGGGACAGAGAACCCCACCTTTGAAAATCTGACTTTATTTGAGTAACTAATGGAGAGAAATTAGCTGTATATAGCGAGGGTAAATTGCGGGTCACACTGACTCCTAAATATTTAAATCCAGAGGGACTCATTCTAAAAGGGAGATCAGTCTGCTTAAGTGCAAGAGCCAGAGAGTTTACGGGGTAACATTCGCTCTTAAGAAGGTTTATTTTGTAGCCAGAAAGTGAGCCAAATCTTTTCAACTACTATTGATGGAATACTGGATAAGGGGTCAGAGACATACAAAAGCAGATCTTCCGCATAAAGTGACAATTTCAGATTGATACCAAAACAAGAGATTCCTTTAAAATGGGGGAGTGACCGCAAAGCTTTTGACAAAGGTTCAATGGCCAGAGCAAAAAGTAGATTGTAGTTTGTCACGTGGCACAAGACAGAGGGCACCCCTGTCTTGTGCCACGTGACAAAGTGAAATAGTTGCAGGGTTCTCCAATTCGGTCATACGAGGGCCGCAATCTAGCAGGTTTTCCATGTATCCCTGCTTCAAATTAAATGGATCTAAGAGCCAATCAAGTTCTGCACAATGACTAATTATTTGAGTCAGGTGTGTTGGACCAGGGATACATGAAAAACCTGCTGGATTGCGGCCCTCGTAGGACCGAATTGGAGAACCCAGAGTTAGAGGAATTGGTTCGGACACAGGCTTGAGGGGAATTGTATAATAATTGAATCCATTAAAAATTAAAGCTATTTCAACTTGTGCAAAAGGGCAAAGAGGTACCCCCAGTGCACGCGATCAAACGCTTTCTCAGCGTCGAGCGAGATAACAACTTCCGGACTAGTGGTGGAGTGATGGGACAAAATCACATTCAAAGTGTACGGACATTATAAAACAACTGGCCTATAATGAAATCATTTTGATCTTCTGAAATAATAAAAAGGAGAATTCTTTCTAAGCGTTTTGCTAAAACTTTAGCCAGGACTTTAACATTCACATTAAGGAGCGAAATGGGCGCTATCTGTTATTTTTACATGGAAATGATGTTGTGAATTTGTTTTTATGAACAGTTAGTACACATTGGGCTAATCTGGATCTTAATGGATTTGTTTTATTCAGATTATAATAGGACTACAATTAATTGGATTTAAAATGGACTGCATCTTAAAAAAGGCCCTTGAGGTGACGTGAACTGGTGGCAAACAAAAAAAAGGACATTCAGCAGGGCCTGGTACATTGGTTAGACAGGGAAATGTTTAATCATGCAGAATACTAAGACATTCTTGAGGAAATACAGCTTCATTCTTCCAGGAAACAGGCGGTAAAACGGCTTTGACATTCATTAGTACACTATGCTGCATGAGCAACACCCCAGCGGTCCAAAAGTAAACATTTAAATCTTAGAAAGGCCTATTTGAAGACTGTACCTCAATCTGATGGAGAATATATTGTTAAAAATTGCTGAACATGAGGAGATTCCATCTAGCTTGAAGGAGCTAAAGCAATTCTGCCTTGAAAGATTAGCAAAAACCTCAGGTGGGCAATGTGCCAAATTTACATTGGCTTCAAGTCAGCTGAGTAGCAAATATGGTGCATAAGCACTACTAAAATGCTCCGTCCTGGCTACGTGTGTGTATTCACACTGCTGCCCTTCCTGAGGAGTTGCTGCTGCAGAGAAAATACTGAACAAACAATCTTTTCCCTCTAGTTCGGGCTAAAAATGCAGAGTTTTGTTTAATCCTGGGTTGATATGATCCACAAAGTTAAGACCACCTGTAACTAGACAGCAATGTTGGGATCCAATTACATATTACAGTTTAGTGTATATTATTAATTTTAGGCTTTGTTTAGGCCTCATTGTGCAGCCATAATTTCCCCATTTTATTACAAGCAATTGCCAAAATAAAAGAAAATCATAACATACTTCATATTTAATTTCTGGGAGATACTGCTAATATGTTGAAGCCAGTTAAATACCCAGCCAATGCTTTATCTGTGTATTTACTAAGAACAGCTTCCCCCAAGGTACGCACCACCCAGAAACTCTAGACAGCGTGCGGCTGCAGCATGGTTTAAACTGCAGCTGAGATGCACGTGTCACACAGCTGGTGTACGTGCTTTAATCTGCTTACATGGCAGCCTGGAAACTGAACACACATTACCGCATTATTGGTGAGAAGCCAGTTTTGAAAAACTATGAAGGAGATGCTTGACGGAGATGCATGGTAAATGGACTTTTGTGGCGCTTTTCCAGTCAGCTTGACCACTCAAAGCGCTTTACACTACACATTCACCCATACACTCATACCCTGATTGGCCCAAGGACACTTTGACATATAGCCTAGGAAAGCCTGACTTTCCGGTTGGAAGACGACTGCTCTTCCTCCTGAGCTACAGCCGCACAACAGATGCACTGCAATATTTTCTCTGTTTATTGCTTTTGGTTGCTTTTATCTTGTTCGATTCACATTTAGAAACATTTTGTGCTCAGGCAACTTCTGCAATTCTTATTTTAATTGGTGGATGAATACTTTTGCACAAGTACCACAATACAGAATCATATAGTTCCCATGTTACATTATTGCTTAATTTTACACCTGCATTCAAATGAGCCTGACAAAGCCAGTAAAACCAGGTGAAACATCTGATAAAGGTCAAACAAGATCTGCAGAGCTGACTGGTTCCAGGAAGGAATCCTACTAAACCAGTCGTGTACTGCTGCTCTACAATGCGTACTCACAGCCACAACGTGTGGCAAACAGCTGCTGAGGTTAAAGCAAAGCAGTGTTTAAAAACAAAGAAAAGAAAGGCAAAACAATAACAAAACTAAAGTAGGGCAACTGGAAAATAACAGAACTTACCCCACAAGCCCTCCGAAGATTTCTGTCACATATGAATAATCTCCTCCAGACTTCGGGATTGTGACACCCAGTTCAGCGTAGCACAAGGACCCGAGGGCACAGATTCCCCCTCCACAAACCCAGACGATAAGAGACAGCCCCACTGAGCCTGCATGCTCCAGAACTCCTTTAGGAGAGATGAAAATCCCTGAGCCAATGATGTTACCTTAGAAAGCAAAAAGAGAAAGGGATTAAAAGGGTTACACAGATTTACAAGTTCACTGTGATAACAGAGTCAAGCATTGGTTTGAGTTCATGGGAAATGTTTTAACTTTCAAGCTTATGTGAAACTTTTTTTTTTTTAAGTCTCATTTACTTCTTTTTCTTTGCATTGGCGTGACAGGTTATAGAATTATAGTTTTCACTTGACAATGGCTTAAGTATGATGATATTTGGACCACAAGTGGTAATGGTCTAATTTCAGCATATTATGGGTATTTGCACTTCTACTACAGGGATTACCGGTTTCTGTAGTCAGAGTATTGCAAGAGTAAACAAGTCAATGATCTTTGAATGCTGCATTGAAACTCTTAAGCAAATTACTTTGTGTACTACGAGCTTCACAGCTATTTACATAAAATAAAAACTGAGCTTTTGTATAATTTTCATTTTTTCCACATTATGTCACGATCAAACTTGGTAGGATTTCAGATATTCATTCACCCATAAACCTCCAAGCCATATTTAGCCATTTTTGGTCCACTGGCTTTTTTCTTTTTTGTTGTGTAAAAATGCATGTGTAACCGCACCCCTGTGAATTTTATTTTTCAGGACAGTCTCTGCTCCCAGATAATGAATTAAAAACTTTGTAAAATTAAATGTATAGAAAAATCACCTTAACGACTAAACAAAAAAATAAAATGAAAACAGAATGAGTACTTAGTGCTTAGAAATAACATACAGAGCAACAGTGACCAAGCCATCTGCATATCATTACCCTCAGTCTTGGCTTTCAGGAAAAAAAATAGTATTGGCATTGAAACAAACACACACTAGCAACCGTTTACATATTTACACTTTCTCTACTGTACTGTTTTTTGCCATTTACAGTTATTTATGCCACTATTTATCTACTTTCCTAACAAAAAACAACTCCACCTTAGCTACCGTGTATAAAAAAAACCCAAAAAATTCACTTTATTCAAGCCATAGAGGATTATTTTTTTGTTCCTTTCATACAGTCACAACTTTATTGCCACATTTTTATATTTGGCTGCTCCTGATTAAACATTTCTGTCAAAAGCTTGACAGGAAGTGACTTCATAATTTCTGTGTCAAAATCAAGATCTTAGCAACATAGTAGTGATAGAGATGCTTTTATTTATCATGAGAATGTAACAAATTATCATGTTATGTAATCATTCAGGTGAATTTACTATATAGTCTCTGAATAAATGCTACTTTTTGGGGATGGATCAGGAAAAAACCTCCTGGATGGGATATAAATGCCCTACAAACTTCTGTAGCTCACCTTATGGATAAGCAATCAATCTCACAGAGTTAAACATTTCCTTTCTGAGAAATTGGTGAAAATATAAATTTTAGCTCTCTGGGGTCACAGGTGATCTATCAGAGTTTTAAGGGTTAAAGAGGTTTCTCCTCTTTTGTTTACCTCATATGTCAGTGAGCACAGGCTAAAAAACAAACTCCTTTCTAGAAAGATGCAATTTAGCAAAGTAAACATGATAAACTTTTGGTAACGAATACACTAAATGTTTAAACATTCATACAGCATTAGCATGAAAACACAGAGTTATTTAAGTCAAAGTAAAACTAATGCACATGTAAATAAAGAAAAAAAAAGAAACACTTTGGGCCTCCTTTGGTACATTTTTAATCATATATACATCCATAATCCTGCTTAGAGAAACATGTGGGATATGTAATATAATGCTTTTGCTTGGTAAACAGGAATCATTACAGTTCTGGCTCAGCTGAGTCTCCAAACGAAGACAAACAGGTTCCCTCATGGTTCACTTGGCTAAGGCATGTACACGACTAGTAGGTCACTATGTTACAAGCTCTGTTTCAGCCTGGAATTTCTCCTCACCCTTCCCAAGAGAAAAAAAAACCTTAATACGTCTAAAGTAACCAAACAGCAGCTGTCAAAGCAAAAAATATTTTGCACTGTCTTTCAAAGTTTTCTCTACTTGGAGTTTAAGGTGAAAGAAATTATCAAAAAAATAAATAAAATAAATAAATCAATGACAGTCGACAGTAAACATTGTAGCTGTTAAAACCAGTGAAGCACGACGTGGCTCAGGATGCTCCCAACGATGCAGAGCGATGGGGGAGCTCCACGCAGTGCGTTAATCATTGTCTCGTTTGATTGTGAAGGCTGTTGTTAGATGAAGATCTGTTACATAAAGCCTGTGGTGTGTTTGTTATGTCATAAAGTTTGGCACTGTGGATGGAAGCATGAATCAGAATCCTATCAACCCTCTCAGTTTACTCGCACAATAGCTGTGAAGTTCTCTCATAATTACGGCACAGTTGCATACACACGCGTAATAATAATAATAATTATATGTGTGAATTTCTCAATTCTAAGATGCAGAAGCATAATCAGGAGATTACGGTCTACAAAAATGATAGCATATTATCCTTAAAGATGCACTATGTCACTTTCTGACTTTAAAAATAAAAATGTATGACTCATTTTGTGGTACACGGACATCTATGTACATTTCCACAGCCTTTGCCCAAGAGCATCCCGGGGATGAAAAATCATACTTTACGTTTACTTTGGGGATGCTGCATCATGTTTCAGAAGAGCTTTGCTTTAATGTACACACCAGCAACTGGATATAAAAACACATCAGCCGTTTTTAAAGCGCACAGGGGCTGATTCTTTGAAGAACGCAAGAGGACATTATCAGAGGAAGAGAAGAAGAAAAAGGCACAGAGCAAGAGCTGAGATAATCGTTAATGTCAGACTGATTTTTACTGACCGGAGAGATCTGAGTACAGGTCGGACGCAAGATGGATGTCGTATTAATGGTCACAGAAAATCTGCTCAAGTTTAATTTAACTGGATAATTTCCAGCTTCAGCAGAACAATAAATCTGAACAGATTGCAACTGTATATTTGAAAAATGAGAAAAAGAAGCAAAAGAAAAAAAAAGTTACATAAAAATCCAATGTCATGCCAACATTCATACTCTGCACGTGCTTGTGTAAAAGGACCGTGATGGAAATTATTTCACCCGCATTAATTAGGGCCATTTAAAATCCATAAGATATTATACTCGAATTCCACTAAATTCTGTGTTTTATGTTATTATCTCAATTTTTTCATAGGCGGGATGTATCCAATCATGTGATGGATAAAATTTCAACATTTCAATAGGAAAATATCTTTTTCTTAAATATAACACAATTGCTAGATAGGAAAGGGGGTCAGAGACATGCAGTAAAGGACTCCAAGACAGGATTTATACTGAGCTACCCGCATCAAGGAGCTGCAGTCTCTGCATATGAACCAGCTGCAGTTAAGTTTGGAGCCAAAAATATAAAAATTTTTCTCCTTTTATTTTTATTAGTTGTTGTTTTTTTTTTATTGAGGGGCACTCTACAGCAGAATGGCTTTCATCTTCCCCTCTATAATATGCTGGATACAAGTTGCACGCCCATATATGGGAACAAGGACACATATGTCCCACTCAGGGCGCATTCACATCAGGATGATTCGGGGAACTCTGCTCGATTCCAAAATACACCTTCCTATGGTTTGATTTGCTTTCACACTGCACTTTACTCAAGCGGACCAAACTGTCTCGACCATGTCACGTAGTTACAACAGCTGCAGGCTAGGGATACCTTGCAAGCAGACCTAGACCCCCGGTTTTCAAGCAGACCAGAGTTTGCCTCTTTGGCCCACACTAGAGTCTGAATGCATGTTCACACTTCTCCAAACGGATCGGAATATCCATGAAAGCAGACCAAAACGTGCCAGTGTGAACGGGCCCAGAGTTTATGGACAGACACAGACACCTTGTACTTATTGTCAAGTAGATTTATACTTTCACGCAACCTTTCATTTTTTTCCCCAAGACACAAACAGACCTCCAAAAACCTAACAATGCATAGCATTTGGAACAGATGCCATGCAGTGATGCCATTAAGTCAGCTAAATGCTGAAAGTAAACTAAACCTGTAAGGGGCTATAAGGACGGTAAAGTTCCACAAATGATAAATAGCAAAGACACAAGGGTGAAAAGCAAATGGTATATATCAGTTTCACTCCATCCCAAAGATCTTTACACCGCATTGCACACAGGAGAGCAGAGATAAAGCACAAACAGTTGCTCAGATAGCTCTACATATTTCTGATACTGCCTGGGTAATGGCAATATACGCAGAGGTACGATCAGACCTTTTTGACACTTTGGGTGATGCAAGAAGTAAGAAAGAGTTCATGAAGAAAACAAGGATTGTTTGAGAGGAAACAGAGGTCACTTCTTTACATATTACCAGAAAGTATGAGACATAACACATGGTCTCTAAACTTTGTCCGATTCAACTAATACGAGGAACAATGTTTGCAAATTTTTCCACCCTAACCTAACATCTGTGACATCCAAGCGCATAGTATGACTTACCAGCTAAGTCAAATTTCCTCTCCAGCCAAAGGCGAGAAGAGAGTCACCAAATCTGTTGAAATGTCTATAGCTATCGATCTAAGGACTAGCTGTTGCAGACAGGATACTTAGTTATGTAAACGGCAATAAAAGATCTCATGCCTATGATGATGCCATATCCAAAACACAGTCAGAAGCAGGATTAGACTTTAAACCATTAACTCAATTGTTAACACATTAACTTTTTTTTTTTTTTTTAACAGTCAAGGCTATATATGTCAAGTGAGTTTCAGCTGCAAGTCCAATCTGTGCTGCAGACTAATAGTGAAGGACTGGATATGTAAAGAGGATTTTTCTGGTGGGTAGTGGCATGACTCAAGATTCAATAGTTTCCCTCCGTAATGTTTAATACTGCAAGATGGCGCATTGTGGGTCAGCAACTGAATTAAATGAAAAATACTTTATCAATCCCAGAGAGCAACTGTAAGACTATGAATAAAACCCCACTATATCAGGAAAATCTTAATGAAACATAGAGGTGCAGATCTGGAATACTGCCTTCTTGATGGACCCATAGACCTTTGTGGTAGGATGAGCTCTAAGAAAACAATTCTACCATTTTTTTTAATTAACGTAAGAGTTTATGTTTAAGCTCAAATAAATCTAACACAAGCCATGACAAAAAGGTTAAAAAGGTGGCCAATTATCATATATTTCATTCGGTTACTTTGACACTTGGACACATAAGATCATATTTAACAACACAACCCTCTATTTAAACAAGACAGTTTCAAGCAAACAGGACAACTCTATAACAAATACACTCCTTGTAAGCAGACAATACAATCTCAAATCAAAAACCAATCAGTTACCTTAACTGTCATATAATGAAAAAATATAATTCACATTTCTTTTACAATCTTAAACATTTTTTAAGATATTAAATAATTTAATATTAAGAAATTAAAGTAGAAGGATGGCAGTGGTAGGGCAACCACCAGAGGAGACGGGGTCATGTTGGTTGTATTTTAATTCAATTTTATCATTTGCCATTTTTGTTGTAGGATATCATATTTTATCTTCTGCTGTTTAAGTAATCTGTGATGAATTCATGAACATGTTAAGTTCAGCTTTAAACTCATTTTACAATCTCAAGGTTAACGTTTTAAAAAAGGTGTTGAAAGCTCAAGAAAATTAAGCATAATCCAAGGACAGATAATGTTTCTGACAGCTCACCCTGCCATGCTATAGCAGCATCCTGGTGTCCCCCACCTGACCCTACCCTCTCCAGACATCAAGTGGTGAGATGGGTTTGACATACATGGTGGTCATCAGCAGGTCTTTAGAGCCTTTCTGCATTAACTATTATAATAATGCTTAAAGCTTTACCCTGCTGACTTTTACTACTGCATGAGGCCATTTAAGTGACTTATAACTGTAGCTGCTCTGTAGGCTGTATAATACAGCACATGAAACCTTTTTAGCGGGCAACCTTCCCCTGTTGAAATCTCCTAATTTCCGTGTTGAGTTCATTTGGCGGGTGGTCAAATAATGAGAAATGTATAGCGACGCCACGCTTCACCCACTAGTCGAGTCTGAACAGTAGCCCTGAACACCAATGACAGGCTCTCCCACAGAACCACATGGAGGCTGTACTTTCTGTACGCATTTCAAGCCAAGAATAAGAAGATCCAGCCACGTAAGCGTGTCCATATTCAGATCATCACGACTGATGCAACAGTTTCCACACAAAGCCCAAACTCCTACTCTCCCAACTAGAACCAGCCTTCACTGCCTGTGCGTAAAGCGACTTCTTAGTGCGTATTTTGGCAATTCTGTCTACAAATCGCCATTTGTCGGAGCCAACTCGCATTACCTACCTTACTGTAAATTTATTAAGACTCGAACAGAAACTGCCTCCTTCTGTGCACGAGGATACTCTTAACTTATAACGGCAACACAAACGCTGGACACCGGTCACGTTAGAGCGGTTGTTCCGCTAACAGACTGCTCAAACACGTTTTTTTCGTTATTAACTTTTCCTCGTGGCTGACGTCATCCATCAAACTGCATCATTCATGACAAAAAGCAGTCAACCACTCACCGATGATAATTGCGCAAGCGCTTAACAGTCCAATTTCTTTTTTCAGAGTGACTTTGTCGCTCTCGCCAGAGTTGTCATCTTTCCTCCTTTTTTCTTTGTCATCCATCTCCTCCGCCTTGAGAATGCGCTTCCTCTTCTCCTCAGTCCGTTTCAGATACTGTAGACTGAACCACGCTCCGCTGTTAGGGGTGCCCTTATAATATCCTACTGATGAGCGGCGGACGTGCGCATGCGTGCGACAATCCCACCTTGGCTCAGGTGGACTGAGGAAGAGGTGTGTCAGGAGTCAGGGATCAAACACCCGAACCTAAAACAGAGAGAACATCTAGGCTTTACTTCATCCTCTTTTCTTGGCATGTTCATGTACAAAATAAATACAAATTCCTCCTGAAATTTAAACTAGCTAAGTAAACACCAAGTACAGGTGGCTTAAACTTTAAATTGGGTAGAACTATCCACATGGTTTCACTGCAATTTTCCTTGAGGGCTAACTACAGAAAAAAAGAAAAGAAAATGGAAAAGAAAAGAAAAAAAAAAAAAAAAAAAAAAAACACAAATCAGTCGGTTCCCAACCTGAGGTTCAGGACCTCCCAAGGGGGTCCCCCAAAGAGCACAGGGGGTCCCTGAGGCTTTGAACATTAGAGCCATTGTGATTAATGTCCACAAATTTTCCCTATTGTAAGGAGAAAAAAAAGTAAGGCTTTATGCTGTTAATTTAAATTTGGCTTTATCAAAGGAGAGGACTCAACCAGAAAACATTATTTATGGGGAGAATCTCACTTTTGGAAGCCTAAAACCAGCATGGTTTCAGCAAAGAGGGTCCATGGCATTTTAGTGTATGCATGAAGGGGGTCCCTGTGGAAAAAGGTTAGGAACCCCAGAGAATGGAAAGATTGTTGCCCGTGGCTGACAAGGATGGGATCCTTGGTTACGCTAGATGCAGAGATGCAAAAACTCCTTCTTCTTTTGGAAAAGGTGAGGTGAGGTGGTCTTTGCTAAAAGAGTGGTAAAGAAATATTTGCAAAGAACACTTGCAACTGTTATGCGAGTTGTTAACTATTATGTATTGGTACGCCTATGTTCTGTGGGAAAACTATAATATCAGTTGGCATCATAATATTCCTTGACAAACCCCCCCCCCCCAAAAAAAAAGAAGAAAAGAAAAAAAAGCATCTCCCCCATAGCCCACGATATGGTTCACACTCTGTTTGTAATGCACCCATTATGTTTCTTATATGGGCTAAAACTAGCAGCATGAAGCCAGCACATTTCCAGCAACATCTCCCCAAAATGCACATCTGTCATGTTGGTATGATACCAGAGTTTTGTTTGTTTTAAAAGGAAACGTGCTAAATTTAGGTCAACGCAAGATGCAATGTGAAAAGCCTCGACCAAATCACCAACACCCCTGGAGACCTCGTCTGTGGAGTCTTTGCTCTGTAATAAAAACCTTCACCATTACTGAACACATTACACCAGTTTTAAAATTGCTGCATTGGCTCCCTGTGCGTTTTAGGATTGATTTTAAGGTTATTTTAGTAGTTTATAAATTATCGATTAGACCTTTTTTTAAGTCATGAACCCTCGCCGACCCTGAGGTCCTCAGGAACTGGCCTTTTAGTTGTTCCAAGGGTGAGGACCAAGACATAAGGTGAGGCCTCCTTCCATTGTTACGGCCCTCGTTTGTGGAACAGTCTGCCAGAGCACCTCAGGGCTGCAGAGACTGTTGCTGTTTTTTAAAAAGAAGAGGCTTAAGACCTATCTTTTTAGCTTAGCTTTTAATTAAATTCTATTAGATCTTAATTTATGTTACATGTTATTTCACGCAATTTTATTTTCATTTTACTCAACTGTACTACTTCTTATTTATTTATTCATTCTTATCTGTTATTGTTTCTTAAGGTTATTTAACCTTAATTTTAATTCCAGTGTTTTCTTCGTGAGGATCAACCATGCCGGGGATTTTGTCTTCTCGGTCTGTGGCTGTTACCGTGGTGATTGCACTTGTTGGGGTGGTTGGGGCCATGCAGTGCAGCCCTATGGCTGTGGTGTGGGCCCCGGTCTGTTCTGATGGGGGTGGTTGCTGCTGTTGGATATGGTTGGACTGGCCCCTGGTGTGGATGGATCCCCATGACATTGATATTGTTTCCTCACAGCAGCATCAGGCCAGATGTTTA
>JBAMHW010000001.1:33238456-33250220 GCA_037177495.1 Rhadinocentrus ornatus | reverse complement strand
CATTGTCCTCACCTCAGTAGCAACCAAGCAGGTAATTCTCTTGGAGCTCACTGTGCCGTGGGAGGACCGGATGAAGGTGGCCCATGAAAGAAAGAGGGCATATTCACGGAGTCTCTCCTCCCTCTAAACATACCAGTTAGAGAAATATGCAGATAGTGTGATGATTAGCCCAGGAAGATTTATTGATGTTTCCCCTGCAGTGTGGGTGGGCCCGTTTGTTTATCAGTGATGACTTCCTGCATTTCAATCAAGTACCTAGCTTTTTTTTATTATTATTTGTTTATTTAATATAATTTAACAGCAACAAAACTACTTTACACAAGCTTTTGAGTACTTTCTTTTAAAGAACAAAGCTTTTGAGTACTTTCTTTTAAAGAACAAAGCTTTTGAGTACTTTCTTTTAAAGAACAAAGCTCCTTTCTGTATGCATCAGGAATATATGGATCTGACTGATTCTTTAATCGTGATGAACCACAATCCATCCTTGGCTGGAAATACTAAACCTGATGGATGCTACTTTTTAATTCACCGATGAGAACCGATGTTCTCCGTTCTCATCAATCTGCTGGTTATAAAATCTTTTAGAAAACTTGTACATGTATATTCTTTAAACTTCCCTCCCACTTTTTCTTGTATGTTAAAGGTCTGTTTACATTTCCTATAGTAAAGTAGAGAAGTGCAGAGAGACTAATTTCCTGTTTCTGTGTCAAATAACAGATGGAAAAAATTGTTGGCTCATCCTATTGCAAAGATCTATAGCTCAAATTTTCAGGAAATATGGTTGCCCATGTCATTGTTCATTGTTGACTATCGAAGTGTTTTCCTTTATAAACTTAACTATGAAGATAAAAATATAATGGAGATACATAATCTAGCTGGGCTTCTAAATAGCTTTTTTTCTTTTTATAACAAGCTATTTATTCACTCATATTAATGGGCTATAGCATCACATTTTAGGCACAGAATTGATCAACTATATCAATTATTTTATCTATATAATGGTTTGGTTGATCAGGAATTGTCAGTGCTCAGTTAGGTTTGCAGACTTGCTGGTACAGGAGTTTGTCTTTACAATGCAACCCATACAATTTAAAAAGTCATAAAATGTAAGAAAGATATGGCAGGACAAATAGTGTGAAAAAAATGTAACTCCAGAGGTGTTCTCCGTTGAACCGGACAGTATCTGCTGGCTGCTTTCCACTGCAATGACAGCTTGGAAACATTCAGTTCATAGAAAAGAAAGCAGGGGTTGTCCTCTGTCAAGTGACTCACTGCACATGTCCTCTGGGTCACCATATATCATGTTACCACTCTAAGCATCTCATATTTCATGCCACTACCTGTTCAGGCTAACTGTTAATCTTTGTTTAGAAATTGTTTAAGCAACATGACACACATACCGACATGGCAATAGAACTTGTTCTTGTAATTAATGCCATTTAACTATTGTCTGATTCTTCAAAGTCCTCTGATCTTACCTCAGATTTCCAAGATCTCTCTACAAGGCCCCTCCTGTCTTCTAGGACTTAAAAGAGGTTCTCAACAAGGCTCATGTAACTTCATCAACCCAACAGCTGCGGCAGTGACCTCCCTGAGAAATCAGCTCCTGATAACCATCTCACTGCCTCACCTCCGTGTCATTGAACAAACCCAAAGCCCAAAACCCTGAATCAGATATATTCACAAAATCATCTGCTGTACTGGATAGCTTCCACACATTTATAATTATAAAAAAACAAAACAAAGAGAAATACTAGCATAATGGTGTGCCAACATTTATAGAAAAAACAACATGTTTGGCTCTTAAAATTAAAAACATCTTTATATTCATGGATGCAAGGTTTGTTCAAAGCTTTAAAGGTTAAAGATATATTCCATAAACACACACATACATACCAGACCAGTAGAGGCAGGCAGAAGGTGTGTGGAGATGTGGAGAGATATTTTAATTTATTTAATATATATATATATAAAAAAATAAAAACAGGGCCACTTACAGAACCACTAATATCTGTCTTGTCAATATCTTAACTAGGTGAGCACATATTAACAATGACCTGCTTTTTAAAAGGCAGCCAAAATTGGCAGGTAACAAACATGTAATCATCTTGTTCCTTAAGCAAGTCACGACTTCTTGCAGGTCTGTTGTCACAACAGGATTCTTCAGTGTAACCTGGGAAAATCCTAGTTTTTCCAATGAATTTATTTTTTCATATTAACACATATTCTTAATACATTTTGCTTAATCACAATTTTTTTTTCACAGACACACACACAAACTAATTTACAGTTTAAGGAGTTAAGTCGTTAAGTTGCGGCAGGCAAACGCTAACGAATGCACAATTAACTTGGAGGCCAACCTCCCTCTCCAAAAAGAGGCCCCAACAAAGAGAGGAGATGCTTTGTTGGCAACAGGAAGGCAGGCTGAAACATTGGCTTCAGTGTGATTGTAGGATGGGATGAAGAAGAGGAGGAGATGGAAGGAAAAAAAAAAAAAAAAAAAAAAAAACAGCCAAAGTACTGTGTTGGCATAAGGGATGGAGTTGTGGTGTAAACAAATATGTACATCACAGCATCATAGTACAGCAGCAGCAGTAGGAGGAGAAAGATGGCTTCTCTAGGATTCTGATTTCGAAGGAGCAATAAAATAAAATGTAGAAAAAGCAGCCTGGATAAATAAAAGAATAAACAGAGAAAATTAAGAAGAAGAAAAGGCAAAGGGGTGCAGAGGGGAATGAGAAAAGATTTATACTGCCTTGGAGAGAAAAATCTGTTTCTAATATTTTATGAAAACCCACACAAACTGTGCACAGTTGAGATGCTTCTGTGCTCAAAAGAAACGTGTAAATTTCCAATAAATGAAAAAAGATCTATAAGGAGCAAATATGTATCAGTTGCACAAGCATTCAAGCAGTTTTCCTTTTTATTTCATTTTTAGATAGAAGTTTTCCCCGATCAGCAACTGAGGGAGGGTCTGCAAGGGTTGAAAATGTTGTGCAAGTAATTGTAAGATTTTGTGTATTTATAGTCTCCAGAGACAAATCATCCTGACTCTGGTTATAATGACATTTGCTATGATCCTGCAATTTTTTAACTAGTGAATGTGTCAGCACAAGATATTATTACTAGGAGGTTAACAGAGGTAGAATATCTTTCTTGGATCAGAGCAGTCTACAAGCTTGTCTTCATTTTGCCACTTGAAACAGGCAAACCAATCAAGATGGTTTCATCCATCCATTTGCATGTGATGTAACACAATCTACTGGCAACACCTGGAGGAGGGAATTTATTCAAACTAGCCACAAATGTCCAATTAGGGAAGGAAACCGAGCAAGGTGAGAGTTGCAGAGAGAAGAAATGAAAAAATAAAAAAAAAAGGCCACGAACCCAACAACCGTTTGCTGCCAGGAACAAACTATCGCTCTGTCTCAATCACTCGTTCATCCCACCCTTGATCTATTCTTACTGTAGAGTCTCTAGAGTGCCTGCTCAAATGGTGTGCCGTACTGCCTACACCACACATCATTTGTTAGCAGGCAACCCAGAGTTCTTGCTGTTTGGGAGCAGAACTGCATAGCAACCCCACAGCACTTCCTGTTGGGTCAGGGTTGAACGTCGGTGGCCGTTGTTCGTCGCCATGCCCCCTCTGCTTTTAGAAAAACAGCCGGGAAGCAGTTAACTTACAACAAGCTTTGTGCTTCGTTGTGAGGAGAAGGGGGATGACTGGAAAGCCAAAGCACCCACAGTTCACTGCACCTCTATATACCATCACCAATAAAGCATTTCTTTAGCCGACAACTTTGAAATGGTGCCAATAGCTGAGTGTTACTATCATGTTTAATTTTGACTGTGTGATAGTTATTTATATGATCAAATCATCAGGAACCCCCCCACACACACACACACACACATTTTTTTCATACCTACTTCCTCCTGGTCAAAACCCTGGACTATTTAAAGCATGTCAGTGTTAGTGAGAGGTGCTGACTGCAAGACAGTACAACAGTCATGAATGGAAATTTTAGCTACCCCCTCTCTAAACTACCCACGAGACTTCTGTGATTAAAGCTTTAAAATGCCATTACAACTACCAGGGCCCTGTAAGTTTAATCCTAAATTAGCCAAGATTATAGCAGGAAAACCAACGTATTATGGCTGGTTAATACGGCTGCATTTCATTTAGGGGATTTTTGCTATACATGTTGCATAAATGCGCACTGTGTATTTGTGCATACTGGAGACAGTTCTGACCAAAACACATTTCCTTATTCAAGCACTGGTCGACTAAAAGGCTCTTTAAATATTTTTTAAATTTTTTGTTTAACTGGTTCCTGGTCAATTTTGGCTTAAGGGTACAACTTAATGGAGCTGGGTCATATGTAGCACATTCATAATTCTGGCAATGACCAATTAAAAACTTCTGTAGTTAACGAATGCCTCATATATAGATTTTTGGTCACACTGGTGGTTTGCAAATAGCAGAAATATACATAAATAGTTTTAAAAAAAAGAGGAGAAGACAATAAATTATTTAATTTTCTTTGTTAGAAAGATAAAATTATTGTAAAAGCTCCTTCAAGTCATACTTTGAAGATATCTTCAGCTTTTTACTATGGAGAAGTGCAACTAAGATTCAATTTGTGAGTGGCAATTTGTTAGTATTCCCCCCCAAAAAAAGAACAATATTAAATAAATTAACTCAATCTAAGCTATATACTACAGCAGAAACACTGCAATCTAAACAAATCCCACAAAACGCCACAATACGACATTTAGACCTCTATCCCCATCTAGTGGTCACGGTTTTCAACTACAACATTGTACATGGAAATGTTTTGTGAGTGAATGAATGAATGAATGGTTTTGAACAGAAATCTTGTGTCAATGATCTCCCTTCTGTACATTAACAAAGATACAAGATGACAATTTGAACAGGATTTCAAAGCATTACTTATTGTTTAAATCAACAAAAAAGTCAAAAACAAACATATAATTCTCTATGGCAAATGCCACTTGGGAGTGGATTAACAATCTGAAAATAAATATAAATATCTTCAACAGAGTGTTAGCCAGTCTGCGATATCCAGCCTGATTTGTTGCACAAGGTTGTGACGTCTAGTGGTCCTGGGGTAAAGTGAGAGATCTAACAAGAGTGAATCGTAAGATACAATCATAACTTCTAGGACTTATCCCATAATCTGTCTTGTGAAAGCATAGGGATATAGATTGTCAGACTTTTTTGCCCATATCCCATTTCTCCACTTAGTTAATTGAAACTCAGGTTAAAAATAATAATACGGTCAGACAAAAACAAACACTGATAAACACCAAAAAATAAATAAAAAGGTCAAGCATGAAAATGATTTAAATCACAGGCTTCAACTTTCATTTTTACCAGATTTGAAGCCAACTGGGCACCCATCTCCACCACTATCATAAAAACGTCAATCTCCCCACTTTTATTGACTTATTGTAGTCCCACTTTTTCTTTTTCTTTTAAGTGCCTAACCATCAGTACATAAAAAATGTTACATGCTAAATTCTTAATGTTTCTGTTGCAAAAACCTTGGTAATTTCTATGCTGAAATGTCCAAGACAAAGAAAAGATTGGCCTAGTTTACAGCCAACGCAACACGTAAAATTTCCTGGCTGCACCTCTGTTTGGTTGTTACCAATAATCCTCCCCTGACATTAATAACTTCCTCCCCACAAAAAAGAATCCAACAAGCTTTCCAACTGGTAAAGCCAGCCACGTAAAGCACATGGCTAGTCTTCTTTCAACAATATAACTAAGAATATATCCCCTAAACAAGGCACTCACAAAAACTTAAGCAGTCATAGATCAGAAAAAAGCCTCATTAGCTCAAATATACAAACGCAGGTTAAAACTTGCCAAACATCTTTTTAAAAAGTAGGTATCTTTTTTGTTAAATAATAAAATAATATATATATATATATTTATTATTTGTTGCGACATCTAATGCTGCCAGGTGAAGGACATTCAGTTGATTACACTTGCCAACTTCGGCTAGGAGGCCTAATATCATTCAGTAACTAATTATATTTTAGTGACTGGGTTTTCTATCTAATATGTGCTTTTCAGTAACAATAACTTATATAAGTTAGTAATTAATGGAAGTTAATACACATAAATTTAGAGTTAACGCCTATTTTTGGACAATTCTCCCAAACAGCATTCATAACACTTGTTTAGTACTAACATGCTTTTAGCATTAATGTGACTTCCTTCATAAAAGCTAACTGGCGCGCGAGCAAACGCAGCCGTTAACGTAAACGTCTTCAAATAAAAACAGTTCTTGGACATTAACGTTCGTCTAACACTGTTTTACTGTGTTTGTCGTATCTTACCGTTTTGATACAGTGTACATCACCTGTTGGACACAGGTGCGTTCAGGTGACGGTTGTCTTTTTCGGTTGTCAACGCCCACTTCACTCCCCTTTTCACATCTTCTTTCAGCCGCTTGGGCGGAGTCTCCGATTTTTGCTGGAAAAGTCGTCAGCTGGGTGGAGTGGAGTCAGAGCAGGAGCCACATTGTTGGAGAAGAGAGGATATTCACCTGTTGTACGGCAGCGGATTCTTCCCAGTTCTTCCTTTTTTTTTAAAACATTTTTTTTATTTAATTATAATTTCTGTTATTTTCTTCTCTGAGAGGCTCGGAGTGTTTGCCTTCAGGATGACGGACACTCTTTTACCAAACGGCATTAAAGACAGCAGAGGGGACAGTAGCTATTTCAGAAAGGTGAGTTTTGTATGTCGACACTTCAGAAGCAGTTGTTTGTTTTTGCCAAGGTGTCGTCCCTCTGTCACGAACTTTTACACACATATTTTATTTAACACGTTTAAAATGGTCCAAATTCTAACTTTTTTGTAATGGCTAGAGCTTTGAAAATGATGTTTTGGAGGATCAGTCACTACTAAAAAAGCATACAAACGACTTTTTCTGAGTTTTTATATCGTACTTGTTCGTCTTACCCCCTTCCATCAGTTGTAATATTGTAATATTGTAATTAACTCATTATTGAACTACTAAATGCTGCAGTGTAGCAACAAACGTTTTAAAAGTAAAAAAAAAAAAATGTTAAAGAAGTAGTTTAAAGCCTTTTCACCTCATAATGTGTCATGAACAGCAGTAGAAACCACTGCACTGTCAGGTTCAGGTGTTTGGCTGTTTGTGTCAATCCAATAATAGATTTATCTGTGGGGACTGAAGAGATAGTGTTTATCAGTTTCCTGTTTGTGGTCAAATGATATGATGGTGACTGATGGCTACAAGCTCTGTTTTTTTCCATGATAAACTGTGGTGTGCTTTGCTCACAGTTATTTATTATTTTAATTTGTGTTTTAAGGAAATAATATAAATATAAATCAACTGCCCTAACTGAGCTTTTAACTTAGTGACTGTGTCATTATTGTTACTCACCTGGGCGGTGCCCGGATAATGACATCATCAGAGTAATTGAAATGTAAATGTAGGTGGTAGGTTACCTTAATTGATACTCAGATAAGAGACATCCTGGCAACTGTATTTTAAGTTGAGCCCATCTTTTTGTGTAAATTAGTTGGTGATTTATCCAGTTTCACTTAACAGGTACCTGCACTGTGCTTGCTTAGCAGTTTGTATAAAACAACTATCCCATGAGAGACTGTTGGCAATGGCTAAGTGATTATCTAATGTGTTTTTACCAAGTTCCCTGTCTGCCTGCCATGCTGCGGTTTCATTGCTCCACAGATGCTCTGGTATCCTCATCTGGTGTGTTTGCATGGACAAGCTTATTTAGATGGGCATCTGAGCATAGCTTTTGTGTTTTTTCAATCCCTGTGAATCCCCTCCCCAACCCTGTCTGGATTGAGGCTCTGTGCTGCACTTCCTGTGTCTATAAAAAGGTCAGTGGGAGTCAGAGTCTGGCACAGCCATGGAACATGGTGAAAGATTGTAAAGCCTAATACCTTAATAACAAAATGTTGGCTCTAAGTCTGACACACTGTTCTTTAGGATTCTCACTGCGTTTGTCAGTCTTGAACATTAATGAATTTTACTTTCTTTGCCTTATACATTTTGTCATGTTGAAGATATTTGCAATTAGGAAACTTTGCGGTCACATGGGAGCCGAGATTGTCTTTTTTTTGCATGTGCTCCTCTTTCTCTCAGTTGAAAGTGATTTACAAAGCCTCACTGGATCACACTGATGCTCCTCCGTGGAGTTGTCATGGTTCGGGGCTTCCTTCCCAGCCATCCACAGTTTCACCTCCAGCTGGCTGAGGTTCAACTGGATGGCTGCAGGATGGAAAGATGGCAGCACAGAAAGCCGAGTCGGCATGTTTCTTCTCCTCACCCCTCCTTGGCCAGCAAATGCATTGACGTAGCATCTGGCCCGAGGCTGTCCTTCAGCCAGACCACAGACACAAATTGACAACATGTGCCCTGGTTCTCAAACCAGACGAGACCCCCCCTTCCCAGACTTGGATAAACTCTAAAATTCCCCAAGCAGAGTTCAGATTAGAAAAGGACAAATAAAAGATGCAGCTGTGAGCAAATGTTGACCTTTATACTAGTTAACTGGACATAAATGTTTTTAATTGTGTATTTATTTGTGATTAAGTAAGAAAGCTATCCAGATCCTGACCGTAGGTGGTCTGAATTCAGTTCCTCGTTCACATTGTCATATTAGCTATGAGTTTAGAGATGTTGAGCACACTTAAGTTATAAAACATAAAGGTAATTCAGACTATTTCAGCCCAGGACCTGGTCATGCCTAAAGCCCCTTCTTGCATAATTGTCAGTCTTAATCCCCATTTGTATAAAACAACTATCCCATGAGCAATTGCTCCCCATGTTCTTTATGAAGCCTCAGTTATACAACAGCAAGTTGATTTGCAGTTTGATGGATATGATGTTGGACTGGACTGTCTTTGTGTTTTGCTCTAATGAAATGTTTTCTACAACCACAGAGAAAGACTGTACTGTTCAAACGTGCCAGTGGGTTAGAGGCCTTTGATTCCCTGTGCAGCTAAGTGGGTTAGTAAAGACAGAGGCAGTAATAGGATCAAAGGTTAGCTTTAAATTCTGCACGTCTGTTTCTCGAGGGGGCGTCAAATGGTCTGATTAGTAAGCACATAACAGTTTGATCACTTTAGCAAGGTTATTTTACTAAGATGGAAGAAGATGATCACACAGTGGGTGCTGATTGACACTTTGAAGTATAATCTAAAGTCAGATTTGATGTTAGCGCCTTCCTATATTGATGTATTTTTGTGTACAGCACATTTAACACTGGAAACTTACTGCTATGGAAACTATAAAAAAACACTTGCCGCTCCCTTGTTCAGACATACACCCTGCTTCAGATGTAACGATCTATTGACACCCTGTCACACCCTCTCCAGTCGTGCGCTGATGTCTTCATCCTCATCCCAGTCATTCTCAAAATAGCTCCCGACACTGACAGCCTTCATACATCATTTGTATAAATGGTTAATCATTACACTCGGGTCACTGAAGTGTTTGCACAGGATCAACCGAGTACCTTTACTGGGCTGGTGGAAAGGCCTAGCGCATTCTTAACTGCAATGTTATGCTAAATGTTGGGAATATTTAAGCTGTAGTGTTGAAATTTGTTCTTGGGAGGAACATGGTCACCTTTGCCCATCCTGTTCTGGTCACTCATTTTAAGAAAAAACGTAGCATGACTCCACTGTAAGTGGAAAAAGTTTGACAGGTGGGACAACGGCAAAGCACGCAACCATAACTACATCTAGAAGGATTGAATTGAATTCAAATAATTCCATCAATATGCTTTTCTGGAATATTTCCATAAACTGTGTTAAGTTTAGAAGCAGAAAGAAACAAGAGAAATGCCACCCGCTTATTTTAAGTCAGATTGTATAAGAGCCAGGTAGTTGCCTGCATGCTAAATGCAGTGCTGTGATGTCTATCAGCTAGCTACTCCTTCGAGATCACCTTAAACAGTCATTTTCTGGATTGACATTCTTTAAAATTTCCTGTCTTTCTCGTCTGGCTTTTTGTGCTAAGCCTTTGTAGCGTAAAGGGCTGGGCCTGTAAATGATTTTCCTCTCAGTGCTGTGTTTACATTTCTTTGCATCTGTTTTACTGCCCATTTACATGTAACAGTGTTCAGGAGAATCCACTAGAAAAAAGGATGTTTTAAATCAACACAGCACATTTTAGGTTCAGATTATTGTAATTTTTTAATCTCCTTTCCTAAGCAAGAACACTGAAGATGAGATTTGGATGGGTCTTTCAGCATGACAATGACCCAAAAAATAACTCCAGGGCAACTAAGGAGTGGCTCAAGAAGAAGCATATTAAGGTAATAGAGTGACCTAGTCAGTCTCAAGACCTCAACCCAATAGAAAAGCCATGGAGGGAGCTGAAGCTTTAAGTTTCCAAGCGGCAGCCAAGAAACTTGATGGATTTTGAGAGTTTCTGTAAAGAGGAGCCAGCCAGTATCATTTCTAAGCTGTGTGCAAACCTGGTGACAACCACAACAAGCATCTCATTACTGTGCTTGTCAACAAGGATTTCCCCAGCAAAAGTAAATCAAAGTAAACCTCAATATGAAATTTAATCTTTTTTCTTTTTTTATTATGCCAAGAAAAGATTTTTTTAAATTATTTATTTATTTATTTTTATAGATACTGAAGCTCGCACTATAAAAATGTCCCATGCTGATGCCTGAAAACTAACTGGTTTTACTGTGCTGACTGGTTTCTCTTCATTCAATGTTACTGCAATGTAAATTGAAGTTTAAAGACCACACCTTTGTTGTGCACTGCGTCAGTCAAAATGACAGCGAGGAGCCAGATTATCTGGGCTGCTCTGAGTGACAGCATGTTGACTCAGTGAGGCAGGTATGTTTGTGGCTATGATGAGGACAAGGACACACAGTACAGCCACTCGCAGGCCATTATGTGTAAACATGGAGCGAGAGACTGTGTTTCAGTTGAAATCACACTACAGGTGCAGCTCCTTCCACACCCAAATTAGATTTATGTTACTGTTGGATTAGGTAACTGGAACATGTAGCTCACATTCCTCAACTACTTTAGTGTAGTGACCAAATAGTGATCTGTTGCCTGAGACTTTACTGGACTCTGAAACTACCCAGTTTTTAGTCTTGTCTGAGCCAAAATAAAACAGAACTTTCTGTGAATGTTCTGACCTCTAACACAGGCACTATCGTAGGCCGCCTGAGTTCCCAGCAAAACACAAAAACAGTTTTTTACAAAAGTAAATGCATGGGACTGACTTGGAATGACAAGATAAAGATAAAATAAGTCTTAAAGAGGTTTTAATGAAGAAAATGAAGGAGCACACTCATTTTGTTGTATAGTATGTAAGAATTTTTGTATTTTTCCCTTTATCTTTTTAAAAAAAAATAAATTTTTAAATCAAGATTATACTATCTTCTGCTGACATGGTTGTTTCTGTATGTCCTTTTCCCAGGGTTGCAACCCGTTCGCACAGACTGGAAGAAGCAAACTGCAGAATAAGCGAGCCAGTCTGAACCAGCAGATCATCAAGCAGATGAGAATGAGGGCTGGAGCTGAGAATCTGCTGAAGTAAGACCAAACTAACATCTGAGTTATTTCAAGCCCCTTAAAAAAATTTATTTTTTTCTGACGCACCAGTGCAGAGATCACCAACTGTGGACCTGTTGAGTCACTGTCCTGCAGATTTTACATGTTTACCTGTTCCAAGACACTTGAGTCAAATTTTTAATG
>JBAMHW010000001.1:33221405-33238356 GCA_037177495.1 Rhadinocentrus ornatus | reverse complement strand
TGTGGACCTGTTGAGTCACTGTCCTGCAGATTTTACATGTTTACCTGTTCCAAGACACTTGAGTCAAATTTTTAATGGGTCATTAGAGACTTGATATCAGGTGTGTTGCTGCAGGAAAATGTCTAAAACAAACAGGACAGTTGGTGCAGCATATTGGCTGCCTCCTCTCTACGTTTCAGAAGAACATATTTACTAATCTGAATAAGTTTCCATGTTCATCTCCAGGTTTTCCAAATTTAGTAAAGTAAAGAAATCATCCAGAAAAGAGTAACTACAAGCAAGGCTTTATTTTGCTGTATGCCTTATACCAAGTCGAGCAAAAGATGGAAGGATTTTTGGCCAAATACATCAATATCGTCTAAGATATTGTTATCGAGATATTTTAGAAAAATATTGCGCTATAATTTTTGGCTGATATTGCCCACTTCTATTTGCAACAACAAATGTCAAGGGGTTAAGTTATTAAGTCTGCAAAAAGTGAGAATTATTCCAGAATGCACTTATTTTAGGAGCAGAAGAACAGACCACGATGTGTTAAACTCACATAATGTGGGTTTACATGTGTTGCATAAGGGCAAAAGATGTTTGTTACCTCACTGTAAACCCCAGCTTTTTTATTTTTATAAGTTCAGCTGCACCTTTATTCAACGTTCTGTCATCACAGGGATCATGTATTGTTACATGATAACTGGTCTAAAGGAGGAGTCTCCATGTGGCCTGAAAACAAAGAGCCACTGTGATATGGATACGATGCGGTTCAGTAGAAACCTCTGAAAATTACACTTGCGCAACCTGTCATGTTGATTATGTTTGCAAAACTATGCGTCCAATCACAATTTTGGAAGCAGGAGCCTTCTATAATTTTCCCTTTGTTCTTCTTTAGCTTTGGTACCACTGTTTTTTTGCTGCTGTTTGGTTTATTCTTTCCTTATTTTCTGTGTAATCAGTGTCTTACGTGCAGTGGACAGCATTCAGATTACTTTTAGTTTGTAAAAGCTGACAGCGAGTTCAGGATGAGCAGTATTTCTTACAAGCTTTCTCAGATTGCTGTAGATTATACAGTTTTCTCTGTCACTCTATCCACCTCATGCTCTTTGTGAGCTTTAAGAGAGTTGGCTTGTCTCAAAACGGTAACAACAAGATTGTGAAATGTTAATGGTCTGCAATCAAAAAATGTGTAATTGAAAATGACGCCTTGTGACAGCCAGTGATGTAATGAGTTGCCAATAATGTAATCATATCTATTTTTGATGAAAAAACTGCACAAAAACTGCAAATTAACCCTTGTATATCTGAGAAATGTGGCCTTATTTATAATTTATAATTTAATTTATTTATTACATTATCAGCTGCAGTTCTTACATTTTCATATTTTTTTAAATGCTAGGCCAAAACCCATCAATAGCATATCAATGTATTACATTATTGGCTTTATTACATTTAAAATGGCCACAATTATTATGTTATTGTTTGCTACAAGCCTCTTAAGCAAGCAAGGTTTAAAGATGCACTTTTGTTTGACACAATGGGATTGTCCCTATCTCTGTTTTCCTCTGAGATAAAAAGTAATCTGAGGGATGACACCACTGTGTCCCCTGTGACTGACGTATATAAAAGCATAACAAGTATTGTTTTGATTCCATGTTGCACATTTTGGTCCTGCAGCAGGATATTGACATCTTCAACAACAGGATATTGGCAGTTTATAAAATAACTGAGTGTGTCTGGTCGGATATGAAGTCTTCTTAATGCCAAGGATGCTCCCTAAATAGGATGGGCTCTTGCTACATAGGAAAGATTCCTTTCTTGCCTTCTGAAAACGTATAATGGAGCAGTTCTAATGAGCAGGAATAGGTTACAGCAACAGTCACAACATCATTTACAACCTGCTCTTAGAGTGGCTGAAAAATTCAGAAATTTCTGTTTTTCAGCAATGCCACCTTTTCTTCATGCCAGGGATGAAACAGTTGGTATCTGTTAACTGGATACCTAACAGACTGGCAATTATATACTTTGCTGTTCTTTCTGCAACAATTTGCAATGCAAAGAAACAAGAAACAAAACTTCCTAATGATGACAATTGGAAATTTAAACTTATTTCACACTAATCTGTATTTGTTCAAAGGGTTATGGGTACTTTGATAAAAACTGACAACTTTCTTTTGAAATGGGACTGATCAAAGGACTAAGTCGTTAGAGGATCTTTGGCATCAGAACAAACCGTTTTCTGACGGGCATCCTAGAAATGTAGCCATTAAGGGTCCTTCCTTGACTTTAAGAAACACCATGTGTTACTGTAATGACTACAAGTTTCAGATACTTCATCAGGTCTTTGAATGTGGGTACAGTCACAAAAACTTAATTGGCGGTGTGGTTGGCATCAGAACTATGGTCCAGTTTGATTGCAGGTGTGGTTCAAGACTCTTTGGAGTAACGCCCGATGAGCTCCCATTGCAAATTAGTCTCCAGCAGTACGTGTATAGAAGGCCTGTTTTAGCCTGCTGTCAGCTTCTGAGGCCTCCGCATTCCTCCGCATTCCTCCAGTATCTCACATAGTCTGCCCAGCAAATGGTGTGTGTTAGTTTCTATTTGCCAATCCACCTGCAGCCCAGAGAACATCCTGGATGCATTTTTGAGTTCTAGGTATTCTTCCAGGTTTCCCAGGTTTAGTTTTAACCCCTTAAATCATACACAATCCTTGTGTCATCCTATCTGTGTGGGTGTGTGTGTACACACACCTAGAAGAGTTGTCATGGCTACACTATCTACTAGGGCTGTCAATTTTTTTTTCTTTTTTTAAATAGTTTTTTTTTTTAACTAAAAACCTTGTCCAAGTATGACATTTTGAGTTTAAAAAATATATTGTTTTTGGGAATAATTTAACTTAATTTAATTAGTTTTTCTTGAGTAGAGCAAGTGTAGAGTGATTGTGTCGTCTTTTGTGTCATTGATCCGATGACGTCTTTTTCTTCTCTCTTATTCTGCATTCCTCTGTCGATCAGCAGCAGGTGGAGTCCGTCTGGTCGGACCAGGTTTTCTAAGTGGAAATGGTTGCTGCCTTAGGCCTCATTTACACGGGCATGCTGAGACACTAAAATGCTAAAGTTTTTTTGACTTTTGGTCTCTTGTTTACACGTAACAGAAAGCTCTAACTGCAAAGGTTTGATAACAGACTCCAGTGTGAAATTTTGTGGAAATGCAAGGCGAATCCTGTTTGTGTGAACGCAGCCTAGAATCTTTTGGCAATGATGGCAATGGCGGACCTCTGTGTCTTGTGCGTGCTGCTGTCTCCTTTTAGTTATTGGGTCTCCTAAAAAAAGACTGCATTTGTGCAACATTTATGCTGTCAACAAAGAGGCATTGATTGTGTTGTAAAGTTTTACTACAGACCTCGCATGCACATTACATTGTTTCCATTCCATCTGCTCTGAGGTGCTTTTCATTTTCCTGTTGTGTAAAAGCATTTTTTTCTCTAATATGGAGAGCTTTAGAGTGGATGTGTCCTGATTGCTAATAATCTAGTCTTAATGCTTTGGCACACACTGATAGTTCTTTCTCCTCCCAATTGAGCCTAATTGAGACGGTACAGCACAAAATCTCGGACTTTTCCTGGAGCAGAAAACACTGAATACATAAATCTATACTCTTTTTACAGTAACACAGGATGGTCAAGGACTTATTGACATTGCCCGTTTATGTACAGCCGTTTGTTTCAACTGTGGTTGTTTTAAAGGGCTTTATAAATAAAGCTGAGTTGAGTTTAGAATTATTTTCAGTATGAAGACCTTTATACCACAGTCAGCCCAGAGGATCCTTCATCACTGTGAGCTGGTTTGATACAGCAAGGATTCTCGTGCAAAGGAGTCCGACATGATAAACTCCTCTTGAAGCAGAAACGAAGAGATTTGACTGATCTTTCAGCATTTCATGCTTTTGTCCTTGAAGCATGGGAGGTTCTGAAAGCTGACAGAGAGCCTACTATCACTCCAGATCTGTGGATATTTGGAGAGCCTCTCTTCCATAACTGTATGGTTAAGGCCTGTATCCTGTCATCAGTCTTCATTAGATCTGCCTTGAGGGAAGCTGGCTGTGTGAAGCTGGCAAATTTGACCTTGTTTGTAGAGCTATTGAGTCAGAAAGTAAATCTTCGGCCAAGATTCCTGTCCAGATTTGTGGATCAGATTATGAGGTCTCTTCCTGGCCAGTGCATAATGTTTTATTTCTGGTTTAGCTGGTTTATGGGGTAAGGAGCTGCTGCACATGTTTCCATCTTTGACTCTTGTTCCCAATGTTGAAGATCAGGATGAAAATCAGGACAGTTGGGTTTTCTTTCACAGTTTCTAAGACAGGAGAATTTGAAAACATAAAAAACGAAAGCAGCATAAAGCCAGACATTTCCGTTTTTTAAAGGGTTTAAAGGTGAGGAAGTGGACAGAGTTTTTGTGGCTCCAGCTCTACTATGGTGGTCTCTGTACAAGCTGCTTGTTGAGAAGCAGGCAGCTGACCTCCAACAGAGGATTATACACAGTGCCATAGCTATGAACAGATACAAAGCACATCTTAATCCAAATAACTGGTGGAAATAGTTTCCTTTGTGATCAACCTGAAACCTTTGCACATTTAGTCTGTGCATGGGCCGAGGTTACAGGGACTGGGCAGGTATTCTTTTCGTCTTTGTTTATACTCTCTCAGAAAGAACCATAGGAAATGGGAAATAGAATAATCTTTGCGTGTACATTTGGTACTTCCCCTTTTTAACTATTTGTATAATTAAAAACATTTATCTGTTAGTTTTAACACTGGAACATTATCAGATCCGAATTCCAGTCTTCAGATCAGAAACCCTGACGAAAAACATCACACCACGAAAAACATGTGAACTTTCCAGAAGCATGAAACAGTCATTTCAGAGAAGAAGATGAGGAAAACTTTAGTCAAGCCACGCTTGCTGGCTTACAGTCTGGTTCCCATGCACTGCAGGGTGATATTAGATATTATAATTGGATTTTAATAACAGCCTCTGCGCTAGTTTTCATGTGTTCTGTCCAACCACAGCACCTCTACATCCTCAACCCTAATATTTTCCCCAAACCAAACCTCCACAGAAGCCTGTCAGCAGGCCAATAGGAATAAAGGCAGTAGTATTATTGTTAACCAGGGGCTTGCATCCATGTTGTATTATACTTTTAATGTCTTTTGTGAAGTTACAATTAACGTACCGAGACTATTATTGGAACAGACGAAGATGAAAATGTTGTATGCTGCTATGTTGCAGTACAAAGCTAAGCCAGCAAAGCCTTCATTTAGTAAAACCTGGATTTCTTGTTTCAAGCTTTTGACCTGAGGTTCAACAGTTTTTTTTTTAAACTCCTTGCCGGCACTTCATCCCATATCACCTTACTTGTTAAAAATGACATCCTCTGTAATTACAGACAAGACAGCAATCAGGTGACAAGGCAAGTTATAAGACGCCTCTGGACTTGCAGGTTTTTGGTGGGGATGTGTGCATCTGTGTCCCATTTATTACCACTGACAGAAAACTTGGAGCCGCTGTGAAACACAGATAAGGTTATAGTGAGACCACCGGTGTGAGTGTTATCTTGTATCACCACAGATGCATGCAAATGGCAGGTTGTGTTTTCACGTACTGACAGTGTAACATAAATTCCTCATTACAAAGGACCTGGGCAGCCTTATCTCTGTTGTACCATGAATCTTAGATGTTTTTCATTATGGACAAAGGAAAAAATTAATAATAAAATACATATCCAAGTATGATTTTAGAATTTGTTGAAAAAGACGATTCTCACTTAGAAGTTAATGACTTGAAGAAATTAAGAAGGATGTTTCCTCGGGTTTCTATTTATATATATATATATATATATATATATATATACGCCATTTCAATGTGTCACACGGTCCCTTCCTGACACCTGATCTCTACTGCTTAAGTCGTCCTCCTGTCATTGCTCACAAATAATGCGGATCATCTGACCTGCACTGAGCTACACAAGGGAGTGTGTGTATACGTGTGTGCATGCTTGTCTGTGTGTAAATTACGTGCACAGCAGGCCACAGTGACGCAGGTCTGCGGTCCAGATTACCAGAGGGGAACGCGCTTGTTTTACTAATAAGTTACAGGAAAGTTTGGTCACATATGATTGAATAATGATCAGACAGATGTGTTTTCTTTAACCTTCCTTCTCCTTTTTATTGAAAAAGAGTTTATTAAGACTTCTTTAATTTTTTTTCTTTAATCCTCTATTTCTCCCTCTCTACAAAATACAGGGCTACATCCAACAACAAGGTTAAAGAAATGGTACTTTTGGAGTTGAGCTACGTTAACTCCAACCTGCAGCTGCTGATGGGACAGCTGGAAGGACTCAACAGCTCAGTGGAGGTCTACCAGAGTGCACAGTAAGTCAAATATTTAGGCTCCCTTTAATACTACCCCTACTTCTAGGTCTGAAAGCAATCATAAAAAAAAAAAAAAAGTGATTTTACAGCAGAGTGAATGCGTCTAGATTTGTAAAATTGACTTAATAAAGATTAGTTAGTTGAAGGAACATAGATGACTTTTGTTGTCATAATGCATCTGCATGTAGTTACAATTCTCAAAGCGAATTGACAAATGAATGAATGCAATTTCTCTGTGTGTAGGTCACCACTGATCCAGACCTTTAAATTTGTCAAGATACTTTGATTTATCAATCTCTCAAGTGAAACCCTGAAGTACTCCTCAGACTAGGGCTGGGCGATTAATCGATAAATCGAATTTTCCATTTCTGGAGATTTTTTTTTGTGAAAATCTGGATTTTTTTCCTTAGTTAGTTAGCAGCGGACTTAGTCCTCCCTCCACACCAGAACGGTGTTTGTCTGACAGATTTACAGTGAAGTGAGCCGTCATTCACGCCTGGGATTTAGCTGTACGTGTAACTGCAGTGAGAAATGCTGCTCTCTACGAGATGCAGAGGTCAACCCATAAACTCTCATTAAGAGACGACCAACATCAGGGGAATTATTTCCACAGTGGATCCTGTATAAGGATCCAGATGGAAAGAGATCATGGATGCAGTTGTGTTGCATGTTTCTATGCAAGATATGAAGTCATTTATACCGTGGAGAAGTTATGACATTAATTATTTTCTTTTAGCTACCATTCATTCGTATAATTTATAAGAATGAAAAGCAGCTTAAAGAAAGTAAATATTGTCAGTGATCTGGAAAGCAGACCGGAATTGCAGTACAAAATAAATAAATGTTTTCAATAAGTTTAATTATGTTTTTTGAAAAGAAAAAAAAAGAATCGATTACCATCGGAAATCGGATTTCGTTAGAAAAAATCTGAGATTTTGTTTTTCGGCCATATCACCCAGCTCTACCTCAGACAAATGACAAAGCACGCACAGCGTGTCAATTGGCAGCTAGTAAGAGACAGATGTTTCTGACACTCTGGTTTAAGCTCTCTGTCAGATGAAAGATGCTTGGTGACAGAGGAGCGGAGACAAGGGGTGTGTGGAGGAGCAGGTAGACATTTAGAAAAACCATGAAGATAAAGTGAAAGACATTGTTACTGTTGTTAAACTGGACCAACAGGCTTTTGTGGGAGCGAAAGTAGGAAACTATGTGCTGAAACTATATGCAAACTGAGATAAGCATCTAGTAAAAGGCTTCTCTCAGTCTCATGGATGGGTGTGTTCCATATAGGTGTGAGTTTTAGTGATAAGTCTTGGAGTTTTTATATAGACAATACAGCCTTATAGGGTGTGGACTAAAATGCAGCATATTAGGATCCATCGTTGCCTCATTCACATGTTAACAAAGCTTTAACGAAGCACAAAGGATTTGATGAGCGATGAGGAAATGTAGAGATTTAGCAACACGCTGACAGATGTTTATGTGATAACTGGCGTCTTTGTGTGGCAAATAACACGCTTCCTCATCGTCACATCTGATCCACTGACACCTGACTGCTTTTAGGTGGCACTTCCTGGTAACAAGAATTGTTAGACGTTTGTGATGATAAACTACATAAACCATCTGCTTTTACACACAAATACACACTAAATAAAGCATTCTACAACTTGCATAGCAGCACATGAGATTATAATAAAACCCTATACATATACACCACAAATACATCTGCACCACATTATAATCTCATACATGTATGTATGTAACACACATACACAAATCAAAACACACATACTTATGTACAGAAATCCTTGTCATCCACAACAGATCACAGCAGGGCAACATGTTGGAGGTTGATAGAGCAGTTGTGGAGGATGGGAGTGTTGTGTTGTGGTGGCCATGGTAACAGCTCTGAGAGTCATTGACACAAATGCTAAATAAAGCTGCTAAAATCAGGCTGTTTTTTTCTCATTCTTGAAACATTTGTGGGGATTTCAGCAGGAGCTGACCTAGTTGGAGCTTTCTTTTCATTTCTGACTAATATCTTTTAGATGACCTAATGAAACCCAGAATGCCAGCCTGTTTTTGACACTACAATAAGCCCAGATTAGTTTGTTTGGCTTCCAGGGTCTCAGTACTGTAAGAACCAGGAGGGTTTAACCTAGTTTCAGTGAAACAGGCTGCCAGTCTGCAGTGCTCCAAATAGGCAGGACGACTTATGTTAGAGTGTAAAGATGGTAAATTTTCCTCTTTGGAGTTTTGGGAGATCAACACTGTCCACTGTTCCAGTAATTTCTTTTCTTCAGATTTTCTTCTCACATAAAAAAGAAACACCCACAAAAACACAATCAATTAGTCAGTAACAATATTGGCTTCAGTGTAAAATCTGAGGACCTCGGTGTCCTCAGTCACTGAATTGAGAATCAGAACAAACAGCCTCTTGTCAGCCTTCGTGTCAGCCTCTTAGAGAAGCACCTGCTCACCGTACCATGTGTAGCAAGCACAGAAAATAGACTCTCCCTAAAACCAGCATCTGTTGTTCACCTGTGTGTTTAATAGACAGTTAAACGTACACATAATATTCACACTGCTAGCTGTAAAAAAGACCATACATACAAGCTTAAAGGTCACTTGTACATGGGACAGTTAGATGTTTTGAGAAAGTTCTCCCATGGATTTTCTGAGATGTCTCGCTCTGACGCTCTAAAGCAACAATGGAGACTTAGTTTCCTCACTTCAGCCTGAAATACAACCTCACGCTTAAGTACAGAAACAAAACAACTCTCCTTACTTTTCATTTACCGAAAGTTCGCTGTCCTTTGAATAGCGTCTTTCTGGGCTTTCTCACTCAAACCAGATTCAGCTGGGGTTTTTCTTTTTTGGCATGAGGTAATGCATAACAGAAAGCACAGACAATCTGTACAGCCGTTGTGTTTCTGTCACCAGCAGCTAATGATTCTGATTTATTTCCTCTTTTAAACATCAAAACAAATAAAAACTAAATAATAAATTGAAAATGTTTTTCTTTATTTTTATACGTTGACTAAAAGTCAAATGTATGCGTAGCTTTAAAAACAAAGTTGATCTAAGGGATTTACATTAAATTAATAAATAGACATAAATAAACAATAAATTACACTCACATCTCAAATGTATTTGTTTAGGTGTCATTCTGCACCAGACTTAAAAACCAAGGAGAAGAGATTAGTTTTTGGTAGTGGTTTTGAGTTTCGCACATATGGAGAGAAATTAAGTTTTAGAAGAGTTCTGCCTCTGTTGTCAAAAATCACACCAAGATTTTAGACCAAGTGCAAGTATACCAGCAGAAACACCAAACACTTCACATTTTCCTAACCAAATTACTTAAGTCTCATTTTATTACTATTCAGAAGAGTTGAGATCCATTTAAATAACGACAACAAAAAACAAAGAAAGGGAACGTACGGAATATAGTTAAAAATCATACTGGACCCACAGAAGAGTCTAGAAAAGGATTTGAATAAAGTCAGAACTGTATCTTTCTTTTTTAAACCAAAAGATGATGATGATCTACCATTTTAAAGAAAGGTCTAAAAGCACTACAGTAGCAGCAATATGTCACCCAGGACCAGAATTCTATTGGTTCAGTGATATAATATCCAATTTGTTTAGTTCCTTTTTCACGATGTTGTTGACATTGACAACAAACAGAACTCTAACTAATAACTAATTCATGCTGCAAAATGCTGAAGCATGAAAACAGCACCCCTCAATGCTGCATTAACATGAAAGAATGTTCCTTTATTGCATTTAGGAGACGAGATGCTCAGTGATCAGACAGCTGGTTCCCTCCACTTTAATCCATAGAAACAGACCAAAATTTATCAGAGTAAAAAAAATCTTCAGGTAAAATTTATAGTTTATGAGTTCACAGTTTAAATAATCAACATATAATGTTGGGTAACAGATTATTTGAGCTAGTGTATTAGTAAGCCCTGGAATAAGCTCTGTGCCACTGAATTACAGCTTTAATCTGAAGTGTTATTTGGAAATGTCCTCTGTAAAATAAAACTGCAAGTGAATCCTCTTCAAAGCACAAGTTTGTTTTCCAGAATTCCTCTGAAAGAGATTTCCATATCTCCTGTGCGGAAGATCAGCGAGTACTGTACTCAACCTGCTGCCAGATTAAACCACCCACCAGACACTTTCATAAGAGTCAGAGGCCAAGAAGTCACATCATTCTGCTGTAAACCGAATCTGATCAACATATGTATCACAAAATGTGTTGTAGTTAAATGCAGCACCATTTTCACACTTTAAATAGGTTGGACTTGAGCTGTCCTTGATTGCTGTAGCAGTAGTCTGTTCTGCGTCTTTCTCACAGGCTCTTAAATGGCAAGTGGTAAGTATGTGTGTGGGTGTACAGGGAGGGGGAGTGAGTTTCTGAGAGGCTTTTAACATTTTACATTCCCAGTAGAACCGATAGCTTCTCCCCCCCCATGGACCTGCCTCTGCCAACGCAGAGAACAGACCAGGATGATCTCATCTACAGGAACTGAAGCCCCTATCTTACTTTTTTTTATGATTCACAGAGCCAGTGAATGAGAGGAATGCAGGCTTTTCATTAAGTGATGCATGAACATGAGAAGTTCTTCCTCTGGACACAGATTCTGACATTGTGTGCAGAGAAAATGCTGCATTTGGTTGTTAATATTCAAAACTGATGTTTTGATACTATTGCGCATTGAAAGTTGTTTTATCACTAAAATGTAAAATCATTCTAGAAACCAGCCTATTTTCTTTATTATTCTTATTTGTTGTTTACATTTTTTTTATTTAACAGCTTTTTTATTCTGACTTAAGCATGGGGAGGATAAGATGTTTTTTACAGTTTCTCTGGTTAGCAGCAGGTACCTGTCGGGTTATGTTTCTTCACCTCAGATAACAAGCTGAACCTGCTTTCCATCTGTCTGTAACAAGGACCTCAGCGTCCTTAGAGCCACAAATTCCAGACCATTCCGGTTCCAGCTGAGATCAAAACAGAATGATTTCATGGCAGCCTCTGCTTGTTGTTAAACTGGGTTAACATGGGGAAAGGTAGAAGCCATGTTTAATAGTGGACAGAAGAGAATTGCTTCATTACTGAAGTAAAGCTGCAACTCCAGAATGACTAATTAATAGGAAGTTGTGTAACCTTTCAATTCTTGAGGACATGAGCCCTGCATTCACCTTTAAATCCTAACTCCTGCAGAGAGCGTTTGCTGCACCATCTGCTTAATCCCGATTTCCCTCCAATGAAACTACAGTAGACATTACACAAGATTATTAACTTTCCCTATTGACAATGTTGTTGCTTTAGGTTCAGACTGTGTCCTGCACTGCACATGTTCTTATTTTCTATTCACAAAAGGCTTGGTCTGTGGTCAAAGAGAGTCCAATATTTCATTTGTTTTGCTAAATGTTGCTTTTCAGTATCAAACCTGTGAATGTATCCGTATGGATTACTGCAGATTTGCTGTCATACTGTCAGCTGTAGTCAGAATTATCGACTTATTGTCCCTTTTGCCGTCATACCTGTGAGCAAAGCTCATGCGTATCATGTTGATCATAAGATGACTGATAGTGATGCCTATTTGCCTTTCTGTTTTGCCTACAGAGAAACGGCCAACATTCCCGTCATTGCTCTGGGTCTAAAGGAGACAAAAGAAGTGGACTTCTCTACTCCTTTTAAGGTACATTGGAACTTCCTGAGTCCAAATGTTATTACAAAAACTGAAACAATGACAGGCAGGTTTGGCTCATCAGTTACAATATAAATGCATGTATTTTTCATGGCTAAGTAAGAACAGCAGTATAAGTTAAAAGTATCCAAAGGGGATATCAAATACTCCAAAATTGTGTACTTTACATATGACCCACATTAGTCAGCATTGTTTGCATGTGGATTTAAAATGAGACTCTCGTTTCATTAAGTATTTGGGTCACAGCGTCTACACCCTGCTCACCTGCCACTGTTTTATTAACTAGCTGCAGAAGCCGAGCTGGAATTGTTTTCACCTCGTAAAATCATGTTATGTCGTTGCAAAGTACGCTTAATTTGGCAGGAGCTACCACAGTTTAATACTTTAGCAGGCTTTTGTATGTTGATTCGGCTAGCACGTAACTGCAGTCTTAAAACTGTACAAAAAGTGGGTCAGTAATTATTATGACGAGAAAGGTTATAATCAAACTGTGTCCTGTGATTATGGTGCAGCACTTCCTCTACTGGTTTGCCTGCAGGCGTTGTGAAAGGTGTTCTGACTTCATGATATCTGCTCCATCTGTCACGTTTAGTTTTAATAGCCAGGTGCCTCTTAGTTGGTCTGACTTTGGAAGAAAACCCGTTCTCTCCAACCTGCTTGTTACAGTTTGTTTTTGTTGCAGTTTAGAGTTGATTTGACAGAGTGGAACTGCTGTGAGAAGCTGGCCGTTGACCAAAATGTTTAACGTCTGAGCCAGAAAACAACACAACTACTGACCTAAAATAAAATGTGGCATTTAGTGTAAATTCTTCTGTTTTTGACAGGACTTCATTTTGGAGCACTACAGTGAAGACGGGAACAGTTTTGAAGATAAAATTGCTGACTTGATGGACCTGCGACAGGTAGTGTGTTTGACAGTTTTTATTCCACAGAAAACACCTTGAAGTCCTGGGAAATGACGTAGTGTGTCACCAGTTACAAAGATGGATTTCTCATCCTCATCTCATACTTCATAAACAATCAGTTGGCGTCAGTTTCATTTTAGTTACTAATATATTAGTTTTGGCATTTCCATTAATGCATGAATACAAAAGAGATGAAAGAAAAATAAACATTTGAAAAACACTTTATTAAAGAGAGCTAGTCTTCCATCAGTGGTGTGAGCGCCACAAAAACATCTGTTAACCTCTCTGTCATTAGTACATTTCTAGGTACATATATGAAAATCTTGTGTTTTTGGTCATTTTTGAGGAAGAGTATTTGTATCTTCAACACTTAAAGTAACTTGTGATTACAGACTGTATCAGATATCTTTCCTTTTGTTCCTCAGGCATGCAGAACACCGAGTCGAAACGAGAATGGGGTGGAGCTCCTTGCAAAATATTACAGCCATCTTCCTTTGATAGAGAGTCGATTCTTCTCCCCGACCCGCCAGACTGGCATCTTCTTCACTTGGTACAGTTATCACAGATTCTTCCCAGTCAACTGCATTTCCCTGTTTCTGAGGCGTTCAGAGTCTTGTGCTGTCACCCCTTATCACAGATCAGCTGGTATTTATGTACCAAAACTTACAGTTTCAAATGTGCAACAAGTGAAAAGAACTACTTTGGTGGCAGCTGTTTATTCATAACCTAATTCACACCGAAGAAGCATCTTAGTCTTTACAGTGTTTGTCTTTTTCTCTTAAACTTTACAAAATCACATTTTCATTGAGGTAGTTTATGATTATATTGACAGAAGTAAATAGTGACCGGTCCAACTTCTTTCCTGCAGGTATGATTCCTTCACAGGAGTGCCGTTATGCCAGCAGAACCTGTCTCTAGAGAAGGCCAGCATCCTCTTCAACATTGCTGCCCTCTACTCCCAGATCGGTACCCGCAGTGACAGACAGACGATAGTCGGCCTGGTGGAGGCCATCTCATCCTTTCAGAAAGCTGCAGGTATGACTTGTTACTGGTGTCAATTCTAACATTTAAAGCCTTTTTTTCCTGTAAAGTGCTTCAATCTGTGAAGCCTTGCAGAGAAGCGAGTGTGCCACAAATGGCAAGTGTCACCTTTGAAAAGTGCATGAATCAAAGATAAAAGGCATATAAACAAGTCCCCCTAAATAGTTTTATTAAGAAATCATATATGTAGTTAATCTCTGTAATAACACGGTCACAGAAAAATGGCACCAGAACAAACAAGGTCTCACTTTTAGTTGAAGAACCAGCCTCCACCCTCTGACTTTTGTTCCATGATGGATAGTTAATCCATCCCATATATCTGAACTCCAAAAAGCACCAATGATATGAAGTGGCCTCTCAGTCCTCAAAGGTTTTCAGGAAGCTAAAGCGAGCCTTGATAGAATCATGACTTGGCAGCACAGTCAATATTGCAGAATAATTACAGCTCTGAATATGGCTTGAGTTATGTTACTTTGATGACCATATTTTCGGCTTGTAAAAAGCAAAACATTTATGTTGTTTAGCTGGGCGCTAACAGAAGAGAGTATATAGAGCACACAAGATATGTAGGAGGAAGGAGCCAGTGAACTACTAAGACTGGCGAGGAGGAGCTCTGTTATTAAGTTGTCCACTGCTTTCTGTTGCCAGCTTTCAGAGAGATGAGAAGCTGAATACAGTCCGACTACCAATGAGCATGAAAAGTCGTTAAAATACATTAATGTTTTGGCTCTGTTTTAAAGAGTCACAGGCATTGATCTAAGAGTAAACTGTTTCCCCTACCACTGAATAGTTCATTAGCTATAAAAAGCCATAACCAAACTAATGGTGACTTTTGGAACATCTGTAAAAGAGTGTCAGTGTTTGAGATCAAAGTGTCATTACAGCCACATCTTTAATTTTGTGGGTGAGGAAACTTTGACTTCTCTAAATGAACTAATTCATTTTAGCTCATGAAATGCACAGTTACCCAAACTTTTAATTATGCTGTCAGGCTGTGAAATACAATGCAAACAAAAACATGCAAACAAATAGCATGAAGCCTGGAAAGCTTCTGTCATGACTGTACTTTTGCAAATGTAGTCATTTTGAAGGTCCAGATTAAAAACAAGAGCCTTGGAAATTTATTTGAAACCAAACCTCTCATTGATTAACAACCAACTTTTTTCCTCAGGTATCCTGACCCACCTTAAAGAGACTTTTACCCACACTCCCAGCTACGACATGAGTCCAGCCATGCTCAGCATGCTGATTCGACTGATGCTTGCCCAAGCTCAAGAGTGCCTGTTTGAGAAGACTGCATTGCCAGGGATCCGAAACCAGTTCGACTCTCTGATGAAAATGGCCCAGGAAGCTGCAAAGGTAAATAATAGAGTCTTTCTTAACACTTGGAACAATATACTGTACTTAAAATAAAGGAAAAGTGATAATGTTACTACAGTCAGATTATATTCAGCTCAGTGCTCTTAATATCTTTTCCCTTCCAGGTCTCTGAGATCTATGACCAAGTCCACCAGTCTATGATCCAGACTCCTATCAAAGACAATGTCCCGTTGTTCTGGTCCACCATGTCACAAGTCAAGACCAACCACTACCGCTCCATGGCACATTACTTTGTAGCCTCAGCACTGCTGGACCACGAGTGTAAGAAAAAGCTTTCATACAGATTTCACGTATAAAAGTTGACTGAACAAGCTTTAACTAAGTTAGGAGTTTTTAATGAGTTAACAGTCTCTATAACTATAACTTTAGCTGCAGTCTGTGGTTTAAGCGTAACCTATGGCTGTTGAGGTGTGAATCACTTCTGGGTTTTAGTATTAAAGGACTGTGGCTGCCTGCTTTTAAACACTCATGAATACACATTCCTTCCCTCAAAATTCTGTTTAGGCCATTTTGTTGGTTGTGTCAAAAAAGCTGGGCTGAACGACAATGCGATTACATAACAGCTATTTAAGGATCTACACATACACTCACACACACCCAGAGGCTTTGTTTCCTGGAACTTTAGACCGAGACTGAGAAAGAAAAGCGAATTCAATGAAGGAAAGGAGATGCTTGGAGTGAGTAGAGCTGAGCTGAAATTCTGGAGGATTACAGTGATGAAGCCTCTTGTTGCTCTGCATAATCAGCTGGCTGACAGAGCCAAAAACCAAAAGAAAGGAAAGAAGGGACGCTGGTTTTGTTCCTTAACAAAAATAAATAAATAAAAATAGAAACTCGCTTGATTGATGGGAAGGCTGTAGCTAGCTTTGTATTTGTAAGTTATTTGTATGTAGTGATTAATTTGGATATCTTATTACATTAAAAACGAGTTTTATTACTTATCTGCATCCTTATACTAGCTGTATTATCCAATCCCTATTCATATGCTGTGTCTCCTTTCATACTTAAGATAGGGTCTTGATTATTTGAAGAGACTACTTTTGGATGGAAAATCAGATGGAACATGAACAAAATTTTAAAATAAATTAATATTCAATTGTGCGGTGGATAATCACAGCTCTTTAAATAGAAATTACTGACTAGCAGGACAACAGAGTGAAGCAGCTTTTGCAGCTCATTAACAGATTCCTGTGTGGACAAGGAAAATGAAGCAATTAACCACAGGCCTGTAATGAGAGGACTCGAGCAAAAAAGGAGGACTGAATGAAGATTGTTGTATTAAAGAGATTTAACTACAAACACTGGCAAATAAATGCTTGTTCTGTCTCTGTGAGGCAGAATAAATTAAAGAAGCTCAGAGAAAGTTCTGACGATATAGATTTGCCTTTAAGTTAGGCAAATGTAGAGATGAAAGAAGACTTTATACAAGAAAATATGAGGTTTTTTTTCGAAGATTTGCATTTAATAGGCTTATTCATAAAGCCCAAATTT
>JBAMHW010000001.1:33205854-33220085 GCA_037177495.1 Rhadinocentrus ornatus | reverse complement strand
AGAGCACTACTCGGTTGCTTGTAATATATTAGCGCACCACTAGATGGGAGTAATTCTTACACACTGCAGCTTTAAAGTCACCAAAACAAATAGTTCCCAAGAAGAAAGCAGTGTGTTGGTTTGAGATGTTTGTATCTCAGGAAACTGTTGATAAAAGTTGCTGGGTTGTGTTCCACACCTGCTCCTGCAATAAAAGCAGCTTTGATAAGTGACCTTTATTTCCAAGTACAGATGATGTAATGTTTACCCTGCTATCTCCCGTCCCGCCTCTCTGCTGGGCAGCAGTCTACATGTGGTTGTGACAGTAAACACTGAGAATAAAGCATTGTTTCTTTCCCTCTCTTCTTCCAAAGCTAAAACAGAGCACAATGCAGAGGTGGAGGTTCCCGCCACTACAAAGGTGAAAGTCATCGACTTTTTCCAGAGGCTGGTATGTGGGTTACTAATATCTTTCCACTCACCCCCCCAAACATGGTGGTTGGTTTATTCTTTAAGTGACATAAAATGACTCTGGATTTGTGGTTTAGACATTGGGATTGTACTTGTAACACCCAGAGTGTTACCTTTGTCATTTATGAACAAAACCAACCAAGGTGAGCCTCCTGGAAGCTTTGGCACATTTAACCACGTTTGTATAGAGTCCCCTCCAAAGCTTCCTGGACTTTCATCTGAAGCACACATGCAAAACTAACACTAACATGTACAGAGGTGTGCTGGTCCTGGTTTCAGCTGTATACTGGTTAAAGTGGTATAAAATAAGTTATCAAGCAGAGCAACAAAATCAGCATTGACTGAATAAATTTAGCTTGCAATTTATTTCCTTGAGGGTTACCTCTAAATTCATCTTGATGCAATGCTGAACTTTGTTTCTCCCTCAGGTTTCTTATGCTGACGTTATAAAGAAATGTCACTTTTCTTTTTATCATGGTTGTTGGTGGGATGTGACGCTACAACCCTTTGTTTACATCTCTTCTGATAGACGTTGAGTTGGACCTATGATGTTTCTGAAGGGTCAGACAGGGTGACGTTCTTTTAAAGAAGCTCTGAAAATAAGAACCTCTGAGATTCCTGATATAAAATCCCTCTCAGTTCTTCATTAACAGCCGAAGCAACAAAGCTATAATCCCCCAAGACCTGAAGAATTATGTGAAAAACTTAAATCCAGCACTATCTCTCCATATAATCACTGTGGCGAGAATTAAACCAGGACAGACAGAAATCACCTTGGTGTCACACCGGGTTGATGGTCAGGGTTTAGCAGAGAAGAGCTTTTCCCAGCAGATAGCAAGAGTAAACAAAAAGTAAATGAACCTTTGAATTTTATAAGGAGATAAGACTTGCAAATTTGTTGTTGAGATGTAACCAGCACGGCATTAGCATTAGCTCAGCCATTTCCCAGGAGATCTGCTTTACTTGACTTCATCCTTCAGTAACTTCTTAAGTTTTTCAGTCTGAGCAAAAACATTTTCAAAAAATTCTGAAGTTATTCAACATTACTAAATTCTTTTTTTAGTGTCATTGTCATGCAGCATCACAGAGTATTAGCCAGAGCAGACAAAAATCATGATGCCACACTTAATCTTTGATTAATTTATTGTTTCACATACAGCTCTTTTTCCAACCTACTCTGATAGAGTTGTTCAGTACAGACAGGACAATGTGATTTTAGCAGGTATGTGAAACAGATTGTTTATTAATGCAGTTTAAAGAAGAAATCACCATATTTTATGGCCAATCATCTAAATTAAAATAATTTCAAAGGATTTACAGCACAACTGCACTGTTGTATTGAAACTGACAGAGTTACACAGACATCTGTGTTTAAATGTGAATCTGTCTTTAACAACAGTGCTTACAATGCTTTAGGAATAACTGGTCACATGTCTCTAAAGACACAAGAAACCGTCTCCCTGGAGTTTCAGATTTCACCAAATCAAAATCAAACTCAACAGGATTATAAGCTCTGTAATCTATAAAACCTGCCACCACATTAACTTCAGCATCCTCACACCGTGTCCTCTCAGGGCCCTCTGTCAGTCTTCTCAGCCAAGCAGCGGTGGACAGCTCCACGAGCAGTGCGACTTTGCCCACAGGACAGAGACCTGGGTTTTACCCTGAAAGGAGAATCTCCAGTCCAGGTGGTTTCATTGGACCCCCTGTGTCCAGCTGCTGTGAGTAAACTATTTTCTTTATCAGTAACAGCACGGGAGAGAGATTCCCTGCATCACAGACAAATTTTTGGTTTGAAAATTAAACTATGCTGCTGTATTGGCAAACAGTTTGGAGAGATAGTTTATGAGGGGCTATTATTAAGAAGGCAAGATATAAGAATCTGTTTTTATTTGCTATGTTACAATTTGTGGTAAATGAACACACAAATACATGTGAACAGCCCTCATCTATTCTCATATTAACCGTCTTTAGTTAAATATGTCATTTCAGTAAAGAGGAAGGATTTTAATTTCCTGTCAAAAAAAAAAAAAATGTCAATAGCTGCTAAACTGAGCCTGTAATCTGTAATCTGTTCAGTGAACATCTAAATAACATCTAAATAAATATATTGATTTTACTCTCCTCCACCTCTGCCACTCTGGCTACTAATTTAATTAGGAATTGGGGAGTATTTACTCTTCAATCCTTTACAGCCTAACGGCTCATTAAGACGTGCTGACAAAGAGCAGACTCTTATTAGACCCTGCAGGTTATGCAGAGAAACAGATTAACATTGCATAAGCTTAACTAGGCCAAACTCTTTTTAACTTTTAATTCTGCAGTCAGCTGGATTTTTATTTAGGAACCTCTGGTTCTCCAGAGATCACTGAGCTATCCAGGTGAACATGGATCAAGTTATCTAACAGGAATAGTTGAAATCCTGTTTATAAAGAAGGATTTGGAAATAACTGTGTTTTGCCTGCTACAAATGAGAAAAAAAATAGCATTTAGGACTAAATCTCAAAGTTTTCTCTGATAGTAAGCTGACCTCAGGCTGTAGAAAGAAACTAACGTTATTCGGTTGCTCTGAATATTCACTGTCTAATATGGCACCGGATGTTTGGGCCTCTAACTCCTGTTATTGTGTCTTTTCAAGGCTGATGGTCTAAAAGAAGGTGATTACATTGTTGCTGTGGGCGCCAGGGACTGCAAATGGATGGGTGTTAGCGAGGTGATGCGGCTGCTGAAGGATGTGAATGAAGAGGGGATTGATATCAAGGTGGTCAGCATCATGGATAGCAACCCACCCATGGTATGCCCTGCCACATTACTGTCTAAGTGTTGCAAGGATTGTTATTAGAAAGCAAAACTGATCAGGAATAATTGAGATTCGGGATTTAGGAGTACCTAATAACAAAACTGTAAACTGTAAAATTGAGTTCTTTGTCAGTATAAACAGTCTATTTAAAGTAGCAACTAAATGCTAACTGACTGGCCTTCTACATCTGTTTAGACTGTATGCTGTAAGCAGAAAGCAGCTCTGATGAAATATTGTCTGTCTACACAGCCAACCAAGAGTGCCACCTTCTGTGGAAACTTGCCTAAGACCTACTCCATGATTTGTCTGGCCCATAATGATGAAGACAAACATCCCAAATCCCACAAAGTAACCAAGAAGTCATCATTCCTAAGCTGGGGTCTGAAGAACAAGATGAAGAGTGCCAGCACCCTCAGCCTTCCCACGGCAGACCATTCTGGCGCTCTGCCCTGGAATAAGCCCTGTCCCACCTTCCCCAGCTCCAGTTCCTACAATGACAGTGCCCTCTACTGAGCTACCTGCAGGCTGTTATGCCATGTCTGCAGATATTGTGCAGTGTGCAAACTGAGCCTTGTATGGCTTTTTACAGTACTTTGCTGTACCTATACTGGACCTGCTATGGTACTGTGTCAGCCCCCTTTGGTGTTTTCACTGGAATAATTTGAAGTAGCGTATGTAGCTCATTTTCACCAGCACAACAGTGACATAGTTGCCAGCTACTATAAAAAGTGGCTGATCTAAATACTGCACATGGGAGCCTATGCTGTTGCATAGGCTCTGTATCTCAAGTAAGCTGAACACCAAGCATAATGGGGAGATCATTCTGGGCCGTGCCAGTATAGTTACAGCACAGTACAACTACAACATGGGAAAACATACTGGTTATCATTCCACTCTATTTATACATGCTCACAGCACTGAGACAGCATTCTGAGTTACACTATCATCTCAGTATTTATTCTTAAGAGAGAGAGAAAAAACAAAAAGTTCCAGATCAATTGAAAGAAGAAAATAAAGTTTAGCAAACACACCCAGTGTCAGTCTGTCTGACTGTGGTGTTAGCTCCATTGTGTATTGAATTAGCTGTGAGCAGCAGTTACATCCTCTGTTCATCCCTGTTTCATGATGTATTTGTCAAGGCTTCTGTCATGGCCACAATATTTGTTGCTGGTGTAAATGTCATGTAAATTCTAACTAGATATTTACATTTAATAAGTCTTATGGCAAAATGCTAAACCGTGATTGAGGGAAAACATATTGTGCTGTGAAGTAGGTTTTTTTTTTTTATTTTGTTCGCGGAGAGTTGTAGAATAAAATGTGCTATAAGCTGCTAAACATCATATATACTTTGGTTATCTATTATTGTTACTTTGTATTTGTGACACAGCATTATAGGAGTGCCTCAGCCGAGTGCCATGTCTGGGACATTTTGTAAATGTAAATTCTGGTATTTCATGTTGCTTAATGTGCCAGCCAACATGCCTCCACGTCCCCGATAGGCTGGGATGAATCATTTACCTTGCTGATATATTTTACCCACCGCTGACCTGTTTGTCCATTTGCAAGAAGAGCGGGAGCTGTGCATCTGTACTAATGTGAATCTTTGATATAGTCTAAGCTTATTTTTCATTAGAAGGGAAGAATGTGGGCAAACTGATGACATGCGTGGATCACTCTTGGATAACCAACAGTGACTTTGATTAACGCTCACAATCTGGTTTTTACTGTTTTTCTCTACTTGTCTTAATCCTGATCACGCCCCACATTTTTACTGACACTTTGCTGTGTTGGACTATCTCTTTATCTACAAAGTAGATTATTATACACATTTGATAATCAAATTATTTATCTCACTGAAAAAATAAAAACAAAAAAGTGCTTGTAAGTTGTAGATTTTATTTGTGAGTGGTCAAGTTCTGAATAGTCTTATGTATGTTTTGGTCTCTCGGAGGAATGTATTTGTTTTGCTTAAGTCTGTTGAACTTAAATACTGCTACATGTTGTCTATGAAAAGATATTTTTGATTAGTAAATGTTTTTGAACAGTAACACTGAGAACATGTAATACTATTTACTGTTTACCTAACGTGGTGTCTCAAGTGCCATTTATGCTAAATCATGAAGGAAGATGTCAGTAATTGTATAAAGACTTCAGTGATTGCTTTATATAGTGCTAAATAAGTGATGTATGTATACCCACATAGAGGATATTAATATAAAAGATCATTTTGTTAATGCCACGGTGCCTATGGATTCTTCAAGCCTTAGTGTATATGCGAAAGGTTATGGTACCTGTTCTAAAGTTTCTGGGTTGCCTTGCTACTTTTTCAGCACTTTGTACTGCTTAACTGCTTGTTGTATTTTCATGTATGTAAACTCAAATAAAAGCTAATAAAAAACGGGGGCGAGATTAATTTCCTGCATATTTTAATAAATTTTTTGTTTAGAGTTTCAAACATTAAGCAGGTTGAAAATGTCTGAAATGAAGGTTGACCACAATGAACACACGGACCAAGTCAAAACTCCTGTCTTTTACCATTGTAGGTCTGGCTGGAGCCACATGACACTGTAATCCGTCATCAGAGAAACCGAACAAAAGCATGTGATTGAATTTTATTCGTTGGGGCTTTCTTCAGTCTTATCATTCAATCTGTGTGCAGCCTGTCTGGTATTCGTGTGACAGGGTGAGTTGGGTCATTCATAGCACTAAGGTTTGGAAAAACAATCCTCCCGTGGACACATTCTCTGTAGAGTTTAAAGAGAAAAGCCAGAACCAGTTATGTTGACTTTTGGAAATGCATTTTTTTCTTTTCTTTTGCATTAATTAATATTAGCCTGTATAGAATAAAGAAATTAATGGTGGCTATCACGACAGTGTGTTTAGCTAGCTGTTCATTTAGGCAAAAAATGTAATTTCTATTTATAATCGTGAATTTGAAAAAAAAGAAAGGGGAAATCAGCTTTGGCCGTCAATTTCTTTTTTTCTTTTTTAACAGAACTGCCTATGGTCACAGAAAATTTAATAAAATGTGATGCGATTGCCCCCTGTTGGGTACGCTCAGAGTGTAATCTAACAGCCGTCGTTGCTAGGCGAACTAAAACAGTCTCTGATTGGCTAAATGTGAAGACAGCAACCAATCGTCACCTCCGTTGTAGCAAAGTTACTTCTACTGGTAACGCGTCTAGATACGAGGGATCTAAAAGCAACCCGACTGTTTATTTTTAGTTAGCGTTCTTATTTTACCCCTCTATCTTTTCATGTCAAGGGCAGTTAACTACTGAACAACTGCTTGGTAAAGTTGAGCCATTTGCTTAAACTAAAACTTTTCTTCACGTGGTGGAAACATCGTCATTATGTTAAAGTTCAGCTTTAGGAGGGAGAAAGACAAGGAATTTGTAAGTTTAGCGGTAATTAACCATTTCCATTTCAAGCTAGGTCTAAATACATTCTGCTTTTAGCTAGCGTCATCCTTCCTACTGTGATTACAGTCATATAACGTTAGCTAAACTTAAAAAATATTAAGTAACATTTTACAACGTTTATAAAGAGGATATGGCTGGACTGGAAGATAACTGTTTTGTAAAATAAAGGGCAAATTAACGTGCAATTTTATATTTTAAACATTTTAAGGTAAAGGCACTGAACGCTTAACTGTGGTCATAGTGTGTGGTTCTCATCTATTTCTCCATACCCATGTAGCCATTGTGTTTTTTCTGTTTTACTTCTTCCATGTTCAAACTCCCCTCAGCCTTTGTGTCGAAGAAACATTATTGTACTTGGCTGTGTTTAAAGTCTGTATGATCCCTCTAAACTCCCTCTGTGTGTTGTGTAGAAGCATATAGCTCATGGTTTGATCCCTGCTGCCTCCATTGCTCCCAAGCCAGCTGTGCCTCGTACCCCTCCCCCACGTAGCCCAAACCCTTCACCTGAGAGACCCAGGTACCTAACACCCTCTCCTCATCACCTTTAACCTCTAGCACCCTTTCATATTTCTGTTTGTTGTTTTTCAGTCATAGACTATCTTTTTTAACTTCTTATTCCCTTTACCTCAAGTCATGTTGGGATGAAATGGCTTCCTTACACTATTAGCAACTGAAATGCGGTGTAAAGGTGTGCACTAATCTTATCACTGCAATGCAAAAGGATGTTATTGATTATTGATGATCTATCACTTTCAGTTATCACTATCCAAACTTAGCTGATGTTTATTTTAAACTTGCATTGTTACATAATGAATAACACAACAAATTAAAAAAGACAACTATATCCTCAAGCTTTGATTTAACAAATATGATGCATCCTTGGCACTTTTCTTACATGAAGTGTGTGCTTCCATCGTCAGATCGGCTCTGGCAGCAGCCATTTTGTCATCATCACTCACTGGAAAAACATGGGCCATCCCTCCTATACGGCCGAGGTCTTTTTCTGAGATTGACCCGTCAGAATCCTTTATATCTGAACAAAACTTGAACACTGCATTTTACACCAGGTGATCACTTCATAGTGGCTTGCTATCTCTTTTATAACATTGTCATTACAACTAGTATATATATTCTCTTCTGGGGTACAGCTAATTTTCCTCCACTGCAACATTCCCCCCTTCCTCAGAGACAGGTGGTCAGAGGATTTGGCAAGCCGGCCACACCTGTCATCCGCTGAGCATTCAGAAGGGGAAATTGAAGACAGGGAAGAGGAAGTGGAGAATGAAGAGGATGGGGAGGAACATGCCAACCAAACTCTGGACCGACAGAGGAATTTGGTAGTGTCAGAAACTCTGGTAAGAAAGCACTGAGAGACCCGGAATTTTCTGTCATCAGAACATTGCTATGAATTGTTAGTCTTCAAATGAGTCAATTAAACACACAACCAGAGTCTGCCCAAACAGATTTTAACAATAAAAATGCACAAGTCTAGTTATTAAAATTTAGTATAACAACATGAAACTGCTCCTTCCTGAGCCGCCACCTTATCGTGGTGTAGGAATTTGCGCGTCCAGGCGATCATAGTGGCTATGTTGTCGGGGGCTTAATGCCCCTGGTAAGGGCAAACAGGTGTCGAGGGGAGGGACCAGACGAAGTTCGGCTCAAAACACCCCTATGATGGCGACAAACCATGGACCCAGGTTTCCCTTGCCCGGATGTGGGTCACCGGGGCGCCCCTCTGGAGCCAGGCCTGGAGGTGGGGCACGGAGGTAAGCGCTTGGTGGCCAGGCCTTTGTCCATGGGCCTCGGTCGGGTTTAGCCCGAAAGGGTGACATGGGCCCCCCCTCCCGTGGGCTCACTGTTGTTTGTGCTTATGCACCAAAGGGCAGTTCAGAGTACCCACCCTTTTGGAGTCCTTGGAGGGGTGTTGGAGAGTACTCCTTCCGGGGACTCCCTCATTCTGTTGGGGGATTTCAATGGCCACGTGGGCAATGACTGCGAGACCTGGAGGGCGTGACTGGGAGGAATGGCCCCCCTGATCTAAATCCGAGTGGTGTTTTGTTGTTGGACTTCTGTGCTCGTCATGGATTGTCCATAACAAATATCTTGTTCAGGCATAAGAGTGTCCACATGTGAACTTGGCACCAGGACACTCTGGGCCGCAGTTCGATGATCGACTTTGTAGTGGTATTGTCGGACTTGCAGCCGCATGTCTTGGAAACTTGGATGAAGAGAGGGGCGGAGCTGTCAACTGATCACCACCTGGTGGTGAGTTGGCTCAGATGGTGGGGGAGTGTTCCGTGCCTCTATTGTTGAGGCGGCCAGCGCAGCTGTGGCCGCAAAGTCATCTGTGCCTGTTGTGGCGGTAACCCCTGAAGTCGTTGGTGGACACCAGCAGTAAGGGATGCCGTTAAGCTGAAGGACCATTTTGGCCTGTGGGACTCCAGAGGCAGCTGCTGGGTATCGGCGGGCTAAGCAGAACACAGCTTCGGTGGTCACTGAGGCAAAAACTCGGGCATGGAAGGAGTTTGGAGAGGCCATTAAGAATGACTTCTGGATGGCTTCGAGGAGATTCTGGTCCACCATCCGACAGCTTAGAAGGGGAAAGCTGTGCTCCATCAACACTGTGTACAGTGGGAATGGGGGGCTGCTGACCTCGACTCGGGACGTTTTGAGGTGGTGGAGCGACTACATTAAAGACCTTCACAATCCCACCAACACGTCTTCCAATAAGGAAGCAGAGTCTGGGGACCCTGGTGTTGGCTCTGCCATCTCTGGGGCTGAGGTGGTTAAAAAGCTCCTCAGTGGCAGGGAGTGGATGAAGTCCGCCCAGAGTTGCTTGGGGCTCTGGATGCTGTAGGGCTGTCTTAGCTGACACGCCTCTGCAGCATCGCGTGGACATCGGCAACAGTTCCCCTGGACTGGCAGACTGGGGTGGTGTTCCCCCTCTTCAAAAAGGGGGATCACACTCCTCAGCCTCCCTCGTAAGGTCTATTCGGGGGTGCTGGAGAGGAGGGTCTGTCGGATAGTCGAATCTCAGATTGAGGAGGAGCAGTGTGGTTTTCATACTGGTCGTTAAACAGTGGACCAGCTCTACACCCTCTTCAGGGTCTTGGAGGGGGCATGGGAGTTTGCTCAACCAGTCTACAGGTGCTTTGTGGACTTGGAGAAGGTGTTCGACCGCGTCCCCTGGGGACTCCTGTAGGGGGTACTCCGGGAGTATGGAGTGCCGGACCCCTTGTTTGAACAGTGATCGACGCATCACTGCAGCATCTGCAGTGCGGACCCTGCATCGGGTTAGTTAGTTAGTCGTAGAGAAGAGGCCAAAAGGCAAAGCTCTTGATTTACTGGTCGATCTACGTTCCTACCCTCACCTATGGTCATGAGCTTGTGGGTAGTAACCGAAAGAACAAGATCTCGAATACAAGCGGCCGAAATGAGTTTTCTCCGCAGGGTGGCCGGGCTCTCCCTTAGGGATAGGATGAGAAGCTCGGTGATCCGGGAGGGGCTCAGAGTAGAGAAGCTGCTCCTCCGCATCCTCCCTGCTAAGGTGTTCTCGGCACGTCCCACCGTAAAGAGGCCCAGAGGAAGCTCAGTAGTTTTGAAGGATTTATTTCAGTATTAGTGGGGGTCTGTTGTTGACTAGTTTTTCTGTATTTAAGTAGTTTTTCCCATGCCAAAACATCAATTTCTCCCTTAGCTTTATCACATAAATTTTGTAGTTTGTCTCTGAAGCTCCGCCAGTTAAGATGGTGACATTTTGGCCTTATTGCACACTTTCAAGCAATCTTGGAAACTGCCTTTTTAATTGTAATTTATGGCAGTCACTTGGCTACAAGGTATTTTATAGATCATTGTTTTTCCACAGCCCAAGGGCTTGCTCTAGCTACCTAAAGTGTCTGTTCCATGGTGTACAGGATAGCTGTAATTCATGTGACAATTCTTCTCTATACTGCTGATTATATCTCAAGAGTCTGTTACATTTTGGGGATAATCCTCTGTTTCCACTGATCTGTACACCAAAAACTTGGGCTAGTAGCTTATAATGGTCCCAGTAGGCTCCATTTCTTTCTGTGAGTTGTCTTTTCAGGTTATCACAGAATCCTGCAGCTACCTGCTTTTTACACAACAGGACAGGATTTTTTAAATGGCTTAGAAGCAAATGCTTAGTAAAGTGTCCCAGTATTTAGAGTTTTACATTCTGATGTAAATTCAAAAATGTATTCTAATGTTTTCTATCAATTTAATATCTTAATCTCTTAATGGATATAATTTACTCCTGTCCACTTTTTGTGTCATTTTTTCATGCAGAACTTTAAATGAGTATGTTCCACATATTCACGTCAAATTCACAAATTATATGTCACGGTTTAAAACTGGGCTCTGCAGCCAAAGAGCTGTTCAGAAATCTAGCAAACATGCAACCAGTCATGATAGCAGGACCTCGCTATCATCAGGCTGAAGAAAGATGATGATGATGTGAATGAGACATGGGCTTGGTTTCGGCCCACGAGGAGACTGAAGAAGCGGTGTATCCTCTGAGAGAGAAAAAAAAAAGCTGTCAACCATATTTGACACTTGGAAGGAGCATGGTAAGCAGGGCCTCCATGATTGTATGGGCTGATGGTGACTGGAGCTATGGTTCCATTAGATGGCTTAAGATTGCATGACTTGCTTGCTGGCTGTTGTCCAAATGAAGGGAACCAAGAAATTCGACTAAAAGGAGCTGGATCAGAGGTCTTGATGTCATCGTCAGTATCCTGGATTAAAGGACATAAGCTGGCTCTATTGCTTGTGTCAGGTTGTATGTTTGCTCACTGGAGGTTGCATGTTTGGCAGACTTTGCACCTTCCCTGTTGAAATACAAAAATATCAACAGCTCCGACAGTCACGCAACTGAAAGTACGATGCTTCATCCTCCTTTGTTTCTTTCATGCTCTTCTATTTCAGGACAAACCTTATCAATGCTGTGTTTCTTTCACAATGCTTCAAAGAGAATGTTAAATCACTGAACTCAATGATAAGATATTATCTTATACATTTGGACAGTAGTCATAAAGACAGTGGTCTGTGAAATAGCCTTGCATAGAAGTGATGAAGACAGCTGGGTTTTTGAAAAGACAACTCTCCGTCTGACTGCCTGTCTGCCTCCCTTCCCTGTCTCTCTTCCAGTCTAGTACAGCTCCACAGACTCAGATGTCTGACAGAAGACTGCCATCTCCAGGTGATGACCTTAACTTTTTAATACAAAAGTTCACCTTTCAGCAGCGACAGACAATACAAGATAAAATCGGCTAAATAAAACTCTTTGTAGCTGCTGATGCAGCGAGCATGTGTGAGGGATTGTGGTTTTTAATTAAAACAGAGACAAAGTAACTAATTAATACAATATTTTTTTTATCAGAATCTCTTTAATTACAAACAACTAATAGAAATAATCTTGTTTTTGGTGCTGCTGGTATTTTGTCAGTGTACTTTCCTAAAGATAAAGCTTTTGCCCTGTTAGTGAAAACAACACGATTTACAAAATATATGTCAAACATCTGGTGTCTGAGCAGCCAATAGATGGTCTATTATCTTTTGAGCTGAATGGAAAGCCCTATTATAGCAACTATTACCTGATCTGCCTGCAGAATGTAGATGGTGCCAAATTAAAAGGAGTCTAAAATTGTCCTTACTTAATCACTGAAGCAGCATGACATACAGACCGGTTGTTTTGTTGAAATAAAGGGCGAGAGTCACTTTTGAGACTCAAATGTGACTTATTTCATTATAACTTACAGATCTCACTGAGGGATCAAGTGGCCAGTCTCCTGAAATCACAAGGAACAGATTATCCTCTGGGAAGAACACCGACAATTGGAAGGATGAAGTTCCATGTAGGTGTAAGTGTTCTAAAGTAACCTGATTTGTGTCTGAGTGCTGACGAAATGAATATGCCATCCCTGTAATTCCCTCTGTGCATTGAACATGAGTCATCGCTTCGCTTCTTTCTTTGTTATTCATCCTGTGATCCACCCAGTAGACATTTTCAGACTGAGCTCTCAGCAAACTTCTTACAGTAGGCACAATCAGAGATTAGATGCAGATTTTTTCGCAGTCTGTAAATGAAAAAAATTATATTAACCAATTTTATAAAGCAAAATCAACCTGCAGTGCATATATTAAGTACATATTTTGTATCTTTATTCATATTATATTTATGTTTACTGGTTGGTTGCTGCATTTCTTTTAACTTGTTGCATTGGTCAAGATGTCATATGAGGAGTATTTCCTGATGGCATTGCAGATTGAGTCTTTAACACTTTGCCAATCACATGCAATAACAATCCTTATGTTAATCTTTTTTATTAACGAACAGTACATACTATGACTGAAGTATGTTCAGTTGAATTAACTGTAGTAGCTAGCTTGTATTTTGCTTTGTTTCCTCTGGAGTGCATCTACACAATTATGTTGGTTAAATTTAAAGAAAGTCAGCGTAGCAAATTAAAATGATGACAGCAATTATGAATAACATGATTTCATCTGCCCTTTCTTTTGAAGTGTCATTGTGTTCTAATGTACTATAACAAAAACACCACCATGCTTTTTTTCTAATTTTGTAAAATATTAACCTTTTCCTATTTCAGCTACACTACTTACACCAACCACTGACCAACCCAGACGTGTCAAAAGCCCAAAACATCCCCCCCACAAGTCTCCAGAGCTCAGCCAAATGTACAGTGAAGTACACAAGGAGAAGAAAACAAGGATAGTAGAGGAACAAAATATACTAGAGGAGAGACTGCAGCGTTTGGAGCAGGAGATCAGTCACAGCAAACCCTCCGCCAAACAGAAGTCTTCTGCAGGTAAAGTGGAGGAACTGGTGCAAAGGGACAATGTGAGGAAAATGAGAAAAATAAAAAGGAAGAGAATGGAAGAAGTGTAAGAAGGTGTTAAATTAGATAGAAATTTAAAAGAAAAGTGAGTCTTAGTGTTTGCTAATGTGAAAAGAGGGAGCTGGACACAGTGCTGCAAGAGGATGAAACCATGATTTTTATGCACCGCTGCATTTCTGTAGCATTAAGAGAAGAGGACAAAAACTGGAATGCCTCATTAAAGTGAAGATTTAGTGTCATTTTCTGTTTTGTGTGTGTGTAATATATGAATAAACCTGTGAGTCTTTTTGAACAGCAGCATTTTTTAGTGTGTCTGGAAAATCTCTAGAGCCTGTTGTGATTTCAGGCAGCCAGACAGAACTACAGAATTTGAGACAACAGGCTCAGGAGCTGGTGGATGAAAACGATGCCCTGAAACTGACGGTTCACCGTCTGAATGTGGAGCTGAGCCGCTACCAAACCCGCTTCAGACCACTGTCCCAAGAGGAGGTGTGTAATATAACTAAATGGTCATTGTTGCAGTGAACAATAATTAATTAAAAATGTTATAGTTTTTTATTTTTTGGGTGGCTGTGGCTCAGGAAATGGGTGGCTGTGGCTCAGGAGGAAGAGCAGTTGTATTTCAACCGGAAGGTTGAAGGATCGATTACAGGCTTTCCCTGACTACATGTCAAAGTG
>JBAMHW010000001.1:33164855-33190038 GCA_037177495.1 Rhadinocentrus ornatus | reverse complement strand
CAGGTGGAGTCTCAAACTGGTAATCAGTAGGCTGGTGAAGATGAGCGGACTGGTAGAGGTGGAGCAGGCATGACAATAATAGAAAAATCCTTAAACCATTAGTTCGAGGAGGCCGACATAATTGCACAAGATTATAATTTTTATGGGGAGGGATATTATTGTTATTAGTGTTCTTATGACCCAGAGACAGAAACTGTCTTTCTTTGACCTGTAGCACCTGCCTGAGGGCAGCTAGTCAAACAGATTATATGCTGGATTAGAGGCACGCAGAGGGCTGCACCACAGGGTGGAAACTTATCTACAGGAAGTACTCTAATGAGTAATGATATATTACTAACCTGGAGCAACAGCTGAGACTATGATTAACATTTCCCAAAGAGATCCCAAGGGATCTTGGTAAGATGGAGTGAGATACGTACAAAATGCAGGAATAAGGGTCCTGCTTTTGTTGTAAAGAGTGGACTAAGCTGAAAGGGGAAGCTTTCAGTTTACTGGTCCACGTCCATTCTAACCCACACCTATGATCATGACATTTGGGTTGTGTTTAAAAAAGCGAGATTACGGATACAAGCAGACGAATAGTTCAGGTTGGAGTGCGGCTGGGCTCAGCCTTAGAGTTAAGGTGAGGAGTTCAAGCATTCAGAGCGAGTTTGAAGCAGAGCTGCTGCTCCTCAGCTAGTTTGGGCATTTTATTATGATGCTCCTGGTTGCCTCTCTTTAGAGTTTTTTGCACCTTCAATTGGGAGGGAACCCCATTGCAGACGCACAACGTACTGGACGGATTATATATATCATTTCTGGACTGCAAGCACCTCTAGATCCCAAGAGGGGGAGCTGCAGAGTGTCACTGGGGAGATGGATGTCTGGGTTTCTCTCCTGGACTTGTTTCTCCCACAACCTGACCATAAATGGATGGAAAGAAATCATAGATGCATGGCCACTTCTGGGCAGACTCATTTAAACCAATGAAGTAACAAATGTTGCCGACAGCATGAGTTCAGATGTTTTCAGGAAGATTTTCTTTAACTAAACCAGCTCCTCTGTCCTCACCGGACAGATTTCCTGTAACAAGACATTAAACTGACATTCACGGTCCCACCGAAGCTCTGATCAGTGACGGCTGTGTTAGGCATTTTGCCTCCTGAGGCTGAATGTCAAAATTGTTGTATGTGTAAGGTAATAATAAGATATATACCAACAGCAGGAAATTTGAATTAAAATCAGATCTCCTATGTACACACGTGGACAAAATTGTTGGTGTCCTTTGGTTAATGAAAGAAAAATTTACAATGGTGACAGAAATAACTTGAATCTGACAAAAGTAGTAATAAATAAAGATTTAATGAAATGTAACTAATGAAAGTCAGACATTTCTTCTCAACCGCGCTTCAACAGAATTATTTGAAAAATAAACTCATGAAACAGGCCTGGATGAAAATGATGGTACCCTTAACCTAATTTTCTGTTGCCTAACCTTTTGAGGCAATCACTGCAATCAAACGGTTCCTGTAACTCAATGAGACTTCTGCACCTCTCAGCAGGTATTTTCGCCCACTCCTCATAAGCAAACTGCTCCAGTTGTCTCAGGTTTGAAGTGTGCCTTTTCCAGACGGCATGATTCAGCTCCTCCCAAAGATGCTCAATAGCATTGGGTTCATAGAAGGCCACTTTAGAATAGTTCAATGTTTTCCTCTTAGCCATTCTTGGGTGTTTTTAGCTGTGTGTTTTGGGTCATTGTCTTGTTGCTAGACCAACGACCTGCGACTAAAAACAAGCTTTCTGACACTAGCCAGCACATTTCTCTCTAGAATCCCTTGATAGTCTTGAGATTTCATTGTGCCCTGCACAGATTGAAGACGCCCTGTGCCAGATGCAGCAAAGCAGCCCCAGAACATAACAGAGCCTCCATGTTTCACAGTAGGGACGATGTTCTTTTCTTGATACGCTTCATTTTTCCGCCTGTGAACATAGAGCTGATGTGCCTTGGCAAAAAGTTCCATTTTTCTCTCATCTGTCCATAGGACATTCTCCCAGAAGCTTTGTGGCTTGGCAACATGTAGTTTGGCAAATTCCAATCTGCCAGTTTTATGATTTGTTTTCAACAAAGGTGTCCTCCATGGTTGTCTCCCATTAAGTCCACTTTGGCTCAAACAACAATGGATGGTGCGATCTGAACTAATGTTCCTTGAGCTTGAAGTTCACCTTTAATCTCTTTAGAAGTTTTTGTTGGCTCTTTTGTTACTATTCGTATTATCTGTCTCTTTGATTTCTCATTAATTTTCCTCCTGCAGCCATGTCCAGGGAGGTTGGCTATAGTCCCATGGATAGGGATGTTATGCTCGATCACATGTCGAGCATGTGACACGGAAGTGTTGCGAGCAATGTCTCTGAGCATTGTTTCAGCATGCCAAAAGTCACGTGATAGACCAAACAAGGCCTCGTTATGTCATCAGCGCGTGTGGAGCAGCCCACAGGAATTACGAAGGGGCGGGGCTTTTCAATCTGTCAATGAATTAAAAGGGGTTCCAATCGCTTAGGAGATCGTGGGTTTTTGAGAGGAGGAGATTCTGCTAGCGAGTGTGCTACATTACATTTGGAGAACCGATTTAGGGAAAGCATCACACTAGCATTAGCTTATATTAGATCATATTAAGCTGACAAACATTTATATAGACACACTTAGTGACAAACACAGAGGAGAAATACATACACTCACATACATACAGACAGCACACACATCTTCACATAGAAATGTAGATATACATATAAATATAGTTAGGTTAATATATATACATATAAATACTGATAAGTGTAGAGAGTGTTTAAAAGGCTGAAAGAGATTGTGTGTAGACTGTGTCTGAGTGAAAGGTGTGTGAGTGAGACAGAGAGGAAGGGCGATGGAGGAGAGTAATGCCACCCAAGTGTGTATGTTCCTATGCATGGAAACACTGACTTCGTTTCACCAACAAATGTCAAGTGCTTGATATGTGCTCAGGAGATAACGTACAGCGGTAACACGTCGGTGATGCTGCGGCATTTGTGTTTCAAACACCTTAAGATAATTTCCTCCGGAAATAGGTTTATTATCACCTATTTGTTTATTATCACCTATTTATTTCTTATTTAGGTGCAACCCAGAGCACTCAGAATGTAACGGCAGATGCCACGGTGGAGGTCCAACGTTATCTAGCTGAACCCTACCTCTCCAGAGGAGAAGACCCGCTCGAATACTGGAGGACACGCAAATCAGCCCATTTAGTATTTGCACATGCCAGCCACATCTGTGCCTTGCAAGCGGGTCTTCTCCAAAGCTGGAGAGGTAGTGTGCCATAAGAGAAGCAGAAAAAACTGTTTTTAAATAAAAAAAATCTCTGACACATCACAAAGTTGCACAAGCATTTGTCTCTATCAGTGTCAACGCTGTCCTTCTGATGCATCAGACGCCCACAGCCAGCCGATAGAGCTCTTGGACTTGGTCAAATGGTTCAGAACACTGAGCCATTTTCATGCGTTTGGTTTAAAGTTGGCTCGATGATTCATGAGGCCTCGACTTCACCATCCCTACCCATGGATCTTAAATTTCTTTATAATATGTGCAGCTGTAGTCACAGGAACATCAAGGTGCTTGGAGATGGTCGTATAGCCTTTCCCTTTAATATGCTTGTCTATAATTTCTTTCTAATCTCCTGAGACAACTCTTTCCTTTGCTTCCTCTGGTCCATGTTGAGTGTGGTACACACCATGCCACCAAACAGCACAGTGACTACCTGTAGCCATATATATAGGCCCACTGACCGGTTACAAGATTGTAGATACCTGTGATGCTAATTAGTGGACACACCTTGGATTAACCTTTTCTAGGGGTACCATCATTTTTGTCCAAGCCTGTTTCATGAGTTTATTTTTTTAAATAATTCTGTTGAAGCATGGTTGAAAAGCTATGTTTGACTTTCATTGGTTAAATTTCATAGAATTTTATTTATTATTATTTTAGTCAGATTCAAGTTATTTCTGTGACCATTATGAGTTTTTCTTTCATTAACCGAAGGGTACCAACAATTTTGTCCACGCATGTAGGTGAAATAGTTAAAGAGTAAAATTTAGTCCCACTGATTATGTATTTTTCATTATGGTGTGTAGTAAATGAACAGAAAAAAAGCCAGATAAGTGTTAAGTTTTTTTTACTTTTAATCCATTCAATTTTGAGATTGATTTGTGCAGAGGGTTGTTAAATATTTGAGAAACCTTGATCTTCACAGTGAGAAAGATTCAGTTACTTGCAGTAAGTTGCAGTTGCAGGTTTTTTTTTGCCTGCCTCAAATAGAGTTAGGTACTCATCAGCAATTCAAACCTTTTCAAAACTGTAAGAAAAATGTACAAAAATGGCAGTGAGGAGTGATTAAAAGATGTAAATCTCTCCAATACATCTATGTGTATTCAGTATAGGAAGAAAAAAGTCTAAATAGCAGGTGCAGCATCTTTCCATTGGCCTCAGCCCACATCCTTCCTGTGTAATGTTATCAAATTAAATCGCAGCTTGAATTACTTCATGGATTCCTTTCTTCTGTCGCTCCACTTCACCGAGTCCAGAGGTAGTTCAAAATAGAAATGCACATTGCTTTTTTTCCCCCAGTTTTTTGCTCTTCTCTCTGCAGCTCATTGGAGTATGAACTGATAAGATTTCCTCAAAAGATAAGAAAAATGTAAAAGAACTAAATGCAGAAATACAAAGAGGATGTGATGAAAGATTAAATGTGATAGCAAAGGTTCTTAATTAAAATATGATGAATCTGTGTATATCCCATCATTCTTCTCTATGCTTTTCCTTATTGTTTATACTTTTCTACTTCTGTTTTCATTATTTTATTATTACTATTCTTCAGGAGCTTTTGCTATCGCTTTTTGACTCTTCTGACTTAGTTTCCAGTTGCTTTCCATCTCCAAACAGCTTTTCTCATTTCCCTTTTGTGCGTGCAACCTTCCAACCTGCAACCAGGCTCCAGCTAATGCCAACAACTTAAAAATTTGATACAGAATGAATACTAAATATATTATGTAATCCTCTCTTCTGGCAAAGCTTTAGAAGCAAGGACAACCAGGGTGAAAGTAGTTTTAAACTTTTGCCGGTACTACTTCCAAAACCTTTTATCTCTCTCTCACTTCATGCATTTTAAAATAAAAAACTCAAAACTGATACAAATAAAAACATTTCAATATTTTACTGTAGGCTACATGTAGGCCTATGGAGTAGGGAAAATTAAAACACTTGACAAGTTGTTAAACTATTTATTTTAATTGGAACAAAAAAAAAAAGAGCCTTGTGGAAGAGAGGGAGATGCTGTTCTGGTCAAAGCTCCGTTCAGTACGGACTAGAACAGCACTGACAGTTCAGTAACAATTCGGAGTGAAGGAATTTTTAAACACTCAAAGTAATTTTCAAATCTCCATGTTGCTAATGGATCTGTTGTCTGACCCAGAGTGCAGTCGTGACGGGTTCTGGCCTTTATAGCAGCCACCCTCCCATCTTCCCGGTACTGCGTACCGCCAGTGAATCTTTTAGTGGTAAGCAGTACCGGACCGTACCGGCTTACTTTCACCCCTGAGGACAACATGATGTGGTTGACTTTTGTTGCATGGTAGTTAAGCCGGCAAGTTCAAGATCAGGATCTAGCAGCAGGTGTGTGTCAAAAGCAATTCATAAAGTTGCATATTATCGTATTATATTTCACAAAGTTAAAACAAATAGCAAAAACAAAGGTATTACAGAATGGCAAAAGCAACTGAGAATTAAAAGGAGCAATAGTTAAAGGGACGTTGTGAAAGAATTACTGCCATCTAACATTGGAATCATGTATTTCATTCGTTTAGTTCATTCTAGCATCTCACTTTTTGAAACAATGATAGCCGCAGTGTCTCAAAAGCCTCGACAACACCGATGGCAGTATGTCATCCGATAGTTCATTGAGTGTGAAGAGGTTCGTGACTTCATAAATACTACAAACTGCCTTCCATTAAACTGTCAGATATGGTTCCTCTGTGTTTAGAAGGAAGAATGGTTCTCACAGGGGGAATGGATCTCGATGGGGAAACTGGCCTCGACAGCACCGGCTTTTGTCACAGTAAAAACAGGCTTATAAAGTTTTTCCACTGGCTTTTAGCTCAGCTTTACCATGACTGAAAGCCAATGTTTACCGTGACTATGAAAGCGACTGAAACCATGTTAACATACATTTCTGTACTAACAAGGCTGCTTTATTTTAGCAGCAACTACTGTTATGCTGTCCATGGTAACGAGCAACACTGTCTTACAAAACCTAATGAAAAAAGTTAGCTTTAGGTTCAATTAGGCAGTACCGTTGACCTACTTGTCGGGGAGAAAGCTGGCAACTTCAGCATCCCTTTTAAAATCTTTCTTCTTCTCCTCCTCTTGGGTAAGGCTATTCCGATGTTAATCTCTTTTTGTATCGTCTGGTCACGATACCATTTAAGTCCCCTTTGTTGCTTTCTTGGCGATGGTAAAAATGGCTCCTGTGCTGCTGTTGCATATGCATGGTCCTGTATTTTTGTGAATAACAATTTTATAGATTTTCCAACTTGCCGGGGTAGTAAGCTGCTCTCGTTTATCTTCTCCTCCCGCACCTCATTCGCTGTGAGCTGGCTCGCAGGGATTCCGCATTGATGCTATTTGTCCATTGCCGGCCACTGTAGTTTCAAGATGGCAGTTTCATGGTGCTTCCCTACTGGCTTTCCTATCATATGTATAAACCAATCTGAAATTATTTGCTCACAAAAATTCGTCAGATCCTTAGAGGAGGTCATTATACCCCAATAATATCACATATATACAGACATCGATTATTGCCAGCAAACAACAGGAAATGTTACACTATGTCCCTTTAAAAAGAATAATGTTGAAATGAATTTGGAGAAATAAAACAATCAACATAAATTGATTATAAAAATATAAATAACCACTGAACATGATATTACACAATTACATGTAACATATGATTACTAAAGATGGCAACTCAAATTGACAGAACCTGTTTAATTTACCATAAAAATTGGATTATTTTGAGTATTAGATCATTTCGCTAGGCAAGGCAAAGCAATTTTATTTGTATAGCACATTTCATTAACAAGACAATTCTTTAAATAAGACAAGTGCTTTAAATAAAACATTAAAAGGATTATTGCATTGTGCAGGAAGCAATACAAAGCACGTTAAAAAAAACTTAATGAATTAAATAAAGACAGAAAAAGCTAAGCTAGAATAATAGGAATAGATAAATAGGAAAGTTTTTAACGTTGGTTTAAACCAGCTCAGAGTTTCAGCAGACCTGCAGCTTTCTGGGAGTTTGTTTCACATGTGATGAGCATAAAAGCTGAACCTTAGCTTTCATGTTTAGTTCTGACTCTGGGAACAGAAAGTAGATCTGAGCCTGATGGATCAAGTTGGTTCATAACAAACCAGAAGATCCTGAATGTATTTTGTCCCTAAACCATTCAGTGCTTTGTAAACTGACAGCAGGATTTTAAAGGTAATTTTTTGACAAAGAGGAAGCCAGTGTGAAGATTTGAGGACTGGACTTTCTTCGTCAATAATCGGATCTGACACACTTACATGCGCTAATGGGTGAACAATGGTTTACATTAAAGCAGTTAGTTTTCAGATTTACCTCAGCATATGTATGTAAGTATAAAACTTCTTTTTTTTTAAGGACATCCAGTCTTGTTTTGTCTTAGCTGTCCTAATGAGGGAGCTAACAAACCTGTGAAATAGCTAAATGCTGCTGCCGCCCTACGTTTAATCTCTGTGAGGAAAAACAACAGCATCTGTGTTGGCTTTCCTTTTTTTTTATCGTGACAACAGAATGATGGCCTTACGGCTTTGTTGTTTGCCCAGGGGAGTTTAATGGAAGACTAAAGGCTCCTTTTGACACTTTATTATTGTTCTTTATTTTGGTTATTGAAAAGGTAGGTTTTATTGTTGGATCTAACAAAGGGAGACTAGGGAAGCGGGAGTGAGAGAACAAGGGAGGAGACAGAGATACAAAAAGCAACAACTATACAAACAAATAAGACAAATTAGCAACTATCTGTAGAGAAACTTAACAGACTGTAAAAAAAAAAAGACAATCATCAGGAGCACCTATAAGAAGACAAACTAGGAAAAAAATGTATAATATCCAAATAAATAACAACAGCACAAGCGATGATTATAAAAAAAAAACCTAACTGGACAGTTAGGTTTTTATAAAACGTAAGATAAAAGTATCTGACCACGGTCTTGGTGTAATATGACAGCTTTTTTGTTTTGCTTATCTCTGGTCTTACAACTTTCTTTTTAGCTTTTTTCTTTTTCTTTTAACACATTTACAAATATAAAAGAGTGAAATAAAATTAAAATTATGGGTATACATATAAGAAGACATTAGAGTATTAGGGAAAAATCTGTGTGTATTAATCTAATTTCATTTTATCAGATAAGTGGCGTAATCTGACCAAGCATATCACATTGTGCTCTTTAAGTGATCACCATCAACCTGTTGGGAGGGTAATGTGTATTGCCACCTCATGAACTGAATTGACAAGGTTTGTGTGTTACCTGTGAGCTATAAAAAGAAAGCAGATTGTGACTAAATTATTCATATATAATTAAAATTCATGCCGCTCCATCTCCAGGAAACACCTGAAAATGTTGAATTTTTAACTAAATGTATGTATAAATATAGCCGGGCTGCAGGTTTGACCTTTGCTACTTGACATCAGCATTGGATAGGATTTTTTCCCCCCATTTAAAATAAGGCTCATCTCTCAGGTAGCTTTTAGTAGGTCACATATGTTAAATTAAAATTTCTTTATTCTAATCCATTCCACACTTCTACACTTATTAGTGAAGAAATAAACTATTCTTCAACTCACCTCTGGATCAATTTAGCTAATTGTGCTGGAAAGCTCCAAACAACAAGCTGATGTGGATACACTACTAGAGTTCTTTATCACTGCAGCTTGTCTTTGAATAATTACACCACTGGGTGGGCTAATTAGGATCTTTCTTTACAGAAGTAGCTGCTGTGAGAACGAATACTGGAGAGATCAATGGATCATCCTGAGTAACCTGGACAGGGTTTGTCCCTATGAGTAAATGTCTAAATTTCCTGTTTTTAGGCCTATTGGAGAGGAGAGATTTATAATGAAGCCTGATGTAACATTCAACTACGAGAGATAAAAGGTCGGGTCCTGTTGATATCGCATGGAACCAGCAGAACCAACACCCCGCTGACAAGACCTTGATTCTTGTTAACAGGAACTCGGGCAGAAAATGAAGCGTTTGATCTCCTGTCTGACTTGCTGCTGCTGCTGCACATTTAGCTTTGCTGGGTCTCTTTTCTCCTGTTTTGTCTGTGTCCGGCTGATTTCACTCTATAAATGACTCATAGTCATTTAGAGCTTCATGACATTCATAATCCATTATAGTGCTTAAAACCGGAGAGATGTTAATTGTTACAAATCTGTCATCCTGATTCTGTGTCACTAATAATTAAAGGATGGGTCGTTCTATTATCTGTCACTTATTTATACCTGACAGCACATTTGTGCAGCCAGACAACAAACTCATCAAACTTGTGAAGTTTCAGAGAAAATCTGGTCAATAATGCATTTTCCAGTCTAAAGAAACTCTGTTGAATGAGAATGAAAAATAAAACACTCCCCTTTGTGAAATCACAAATAATCTCTCGTTTCTATGTGCTGTATTGATTTTGAAGTGTGGCAGCAGCACAATGTGTCTTTGACCTTGATGTGACAGACTATGCAAGATTAACCCGTGATTCTGGTTGTAACACTTGCTGGCGTTCAATCAGACTCAAGTGGCAGGGAGTAGGCGACGAAATAAAGACACAAGCATGGTATAGAAAATAATTCTCTATTTATTTAATTGTCTAGCATGTATAATCAGTTGAGTGGTACTTAGCTGAGAGCTGCAGTCGCTGTATAGAAAGGCAGGGGGAAATAAGAGGGAGTAGGTACAGAGATTGGTAAAGACAAAGTGAAGTTAACAAAATGTTAAGAAAATACACATCAGCCACAATATTAAAACCACTTCATAACATTGTTACATTGCAATATTTTGCTTGTAATCCTAAGATCGTGGGTATTATTTTGATGAAAAGTGCCTAAACGATCCCTAAGAATCTGCTGGACAACACAGGACGCCCTCAATTCAGCCCCCACCTCCATGCCATGACAGATAGAGCTGTTTTTGTGGCACTACGGGGGACTATGCAATACATGAAAGGAGGTTTTAATGTTGTGGCTGATTGGTGGATTTAGACTGCAGACATGAGACAATTAACATGACTTGATCTGAAACTGTGTCAAAATGCTGCATTTGCATTTTGATGAAAAATACCATTACTTAGCATTATCATTTAATACATTTGAAAACGAATGAATATTAGAGTTCCAGGTCTTATAGTTATAAACATTGTACACACAAGGCTTTAAAAGAGTAATGGCATGTTCTGTCTCCACACAAAGCCACATTACCATAAACTGCTAAACCCCACAAATTCCAAAACACTCATAAACATCAAGTCCAGTTCACATTATGGAAACCATCTATGAAACAATTCATAGTATGAATCTTTCCATAGATGTCAGTCATTTCTGAGTACAACTGCATCAATCTACCATGTCTCAAAGATACTGTGAAACAACAAAATACATGTGGAGCTCTAAGAAAACAACTTCCTGAAACCCGTAGAGGAAAAAAAAAGCATAAAGCCACATGTCCAGCCCAAGACGAAACTGAATGGAAAGCGTATTGTTGACACTAAAATCCTGATGCACTGGCCTTTACTTCTCACATGCACCGAACTGATTTAGTACAACAGCCTGAAAGGATGGGAGACAGCAAAGACAACCTCATCACATCTTCGATGAAGACTATAATGGGGACGGTATTAAGACCAAATCACAATTCTTAGGTTTGTCTTCTGTATTTAGTTTTAAAAAATCTAGCATTATCTTGCATTTATACATGTGGACCACTGTTTCTGTAAAGCCATTCAAGTTGATCAGTATATGACAGAAACCAAAAGCTTACACTGCTTGCACTTCTTACTAGTAACACACACGCACACACACACCTCTGAAAATAGTCTTACTAATTTCATCCCATGAATATAGGTGAATATCCGAATATGCATAACAGCTCCAGACAAACCAAACACTTGTGCTTTTCATGTTCGCTGTTTATTTTACTTTCAATATCTCTTTATAATCTGCTCAAAGGGTTAGTAGGATAAACATATTTGCCTCTAGATTTATTTTTTGAGTTAGAGCCCTGTTCAGACCAGAAAGCGCTCTACACACATTCTCATGTTTCTAATGAGTAAATCTAATTGCATATTTAAATGTTTATTTTAATAAAAGACTATCTTTCTTTAGTGTACAAAGTTGGTAAATAAGGGCCTGAGTATCCTAATTATTAAATGAAAACTTTTAAGCCTTTACTTAGAGGAAATATTAGCAGTCTGCTTTTAAATACTTTGTTTAATCAGGTCGTCCACACAACACAGAACAGTTTAAGGTCAGAGACGTACATCACAAAAATGTAGGTAGGTGTACTGAAAGCTCCTACTACTGATAGAGCTCTTCGGTGCCTCTGTTTCTCTTGCCCAAGCTGGTGTCTGAGTGGTAACAGGCGTTAAAAAAGCACAGCACATCCACCCTGTACTTTTACCTAAGTCTTTATACATTGATGCTTGGTCAGGAGCCGTGTCAGATTTGAATGCAGAGGAAACCTCCTAATTTTTGCCCTTTGCAGGGTTTGTCACTATGGTTATGTTACAATTGTGAGACATGTCGATATGGTCATGTGGAAAATGGTGGTGAAATTTATCTCAACACAATGAAAATGTGCTTTTACAAAACTTAAAACAAGTAGTTTTATTGCCTAACCTTAGGTAAGCACTTTCCATTATTATGGAAGTAGTAGGCTACGTAATTAGGGCAAAGAAAGTCAGAATAAAGACTTGAAATAGAAATAAAGACAAGTAAATAATCATGTAATAAACAGTCTTTTAATTGGGAGTTGGGTGTCTTTTCCCATCCTCTATTCGGAACTCCTTACTTGGTCCTATAACGACTTGTTAATAACCCAGCCGTATAAGATAATATTTCTACTCACATCACATTACCACTGCAGGTCCATTACTGGCAACTTTCTCTGTGCTTTGGAAATTGATGGTAAAGGGGTTCCCTTCGTGTTACAAAACTGAAGCAAAGGGCTCTTGATCCAGCAGCAGTATATGACAAGATGGAAATAAAAGTGTGTTGGCACATTACCAAAAATGTCATTTTATTTTTGCTGACCGGCCCCTTACTTGCATGAAGATCACTGACTGCTAGACATTATTTAATAAGCCTGTGCAGAGGAAAGTATCACAAACTTAAGAGTTTTTGATCTATCAACAAAACACACCAGCCCCCTGTTTCTGCAGCTGACATTATCCCTATCCTTTGGACCACAGATGAGTATTATATTAGCCTCTGGAGGAGCAGTCACACATGCCTTGACACAGACACTGGCAGAAGCCATAGACTAAGCAAACTGTCAGGCTTGATGGCACTAGGCTGACGCATACAATTCCCAGTGTCACCCTCTGGATCACTAACAAGTAGATTCCTAGAGGTAGTGAACCAAAGTATAAGAAGCCCAGCAGCCAGACGAGGATGCGCGGTACATGATTACAGAGCTTGGACAGAGCATCATGATCAACGGGACCGTTGGAACCTGTTGATAAAGAATCCAAGCTCTGCTCAGCATAGACACCAGAGCTCCCATTTTGGCTTGGGGAGTGCTGGGAGTCCCTCTGTACCTCCATTATAGTGATGACCAGGCAGTTAGGGGAGTCACGAGATGGGCTAGTGGAGGAGAAACTTTTTGGAGTGAGGACCACCTCCCTGTTCTGGTCAAAGCTAGAGGACTTGTCTCGTATCACCAAGTGTGACATGATGTTAACGTCATCAGGCAGAGCGGATACCTGGTACTCTGTGATTTCAGTTTGGTGTCGGCAAAAGGGGCAAGGGATGCAGCCTGCTCCATCAGCAATGTCCAGGATTTTAATGAGGCAGCGAGCGCAGACCCGATGGAGGCAGTCCAGGACCTTAGGTTTCCGGTTGTGTGCATTGTAGCGCTGGTAACAGATTTTACACTCTAATTCCTCTGGAGGAAGACAGTCTTTCTCCTCTAACTCGGCCTGTGGAGAGCTCATCTTCAAGTCATGTTCTGGGAACACATATAGAGACAGATTGAAAAAGAAAGTTAGAGGAATAATTAATGGTATCTAGTTTTGTAACACTTGTAACTTCAACATCAAGAGAAGTCAGATATAAGAGACAAAACTGAAACAAGAGGATGTTTCTCTTCCCAGCAGGAAAAGGTCAGGGCTCTGCCTCCTTCTCCGACTGCTCTGACTCTGTGAACTGCTGGTGATGAATGATTAATGGCTTGGGAGTTAGAACAGGGTGTCATCCCAGTGCCCTTTGTGGCAAAGCAAAAGCCTGTAGTGCTATTGATTTTTGGGGAGAGGTGATAGGGAGAAATGTTCCTTTAATATTTTTGTTGCTTCTCTTCTTGCAGAAAGTACATATTGTTGCTTTAGTTTGAATTACCAGCCCTTGAACAGATTTCAGTTTTCTTTTTCCTTTATTTCCTTTGGATTGTATAAATATGTAAGATACGTAAAAAAAAAACATTTAGATTTTTTTTATCAGTGTGATTCTTTGACAGGCATTCATTCATTTGATTTATGGTCTTGCCAAGTAAATTTTTTTAAACTCTCAACAGTACTTTTTTGTACTCTTCCAGTTTGTACCTTATAAAGACCAGTATTGTTAAATTGAGGTACAAGACGATTCTCAGAGTTACAATAAGGTACAAACTGCAAGAGGAAAAACAAGTACCCACTGTTGAACCTTGTAGGGCAAATCGATGCTCTACACCAGGGGTGCCCAAGTTCAGTCCTCGAGATCTACTATCCTGGAACTTTTAGATGCAACCCTTCTTCAATACACCTGAATCAAATGGCTCAATTCCCTCATCCACATGTCGTTCAGCTCTGCAGATGCCTGGTAACGAGCCATTCATTTAATTCAGGTGTGTTGGGGAAGGGTTGCATCTAAAAGTTGCAGGATAGTAGATCTTGAGGACTGAATTTGGGCACCCCTGCTCTACACTAAAGACGGATCTTTTTGTTCATCTTCTGCATCTTTTTATGAGTGTATGTGGGTAATATGGTCTATTTTCAAAGCTCCTGTTAATGTGTACCCCAGCATCGCAGGAGTAGTACCACTGTAAACCTCGGGGCAGATTTGAGCAATACAACTGACGTATAACCAATGAACAAGAAGAAGATGAAGCCATGACTTATTTAATGGTTGCACAGACCACTGTTGTCCACTGCGCCCTCTGGTGGATGAATTGCCAAAGAACAATACACATGTACAGAACAGTGACAATGGAAACACGTGCACCTATTTACATATGTGAAGGGAGCATAAATCAGCTTTTGGGGTTGCACCTCGGTGCCCAATCCTTTGTAACCCCAAAGGTCCAATTAGTTACTTTATTTTCTGAGAGTGTAAGTGGGATTTGTTGAATGCCAAAAAATGAACCTCAAACACACGATGACTTGAATAAATTCAGTTTTCCCACCTGACCTAAAAGGACACGTGTCATGTCTGACATCAGAGTCAGAATACTTTATTAATCCCGAAGGAAATTGTGTGCACACAGTCGCGCCATCCCAAATAAAGAAAGTATAAGATAAAGATGACTTACTATGCAAGCCATCTACAGTATACCCCTAGTTGTCATCCATTTATCATAGATGCCTAAATCCTCAGTAGCATTGCAGAGAATTGCTTGCAGGTACTGATTTCCTAACAGGTTGCAATGAAAAAACTCCCTTGTTTTGAGAAGCAGAAGAAGCTGTTGATCATTAACTTAGCCTAAATAGCTGTAAGCAGGGGCTGTGATGCATGATTGAATTTTAAAATGCCACATACTCGGCTCCTTTCCCTAGATCCTGACATCTCTCTGCAGCTTCTGACTGGCTGTAAAAAGGTCTTTTAAAATGTCAAAAACCACATAAAATTACAGGAAAACCAAATAAGTAGAGTGCTTGATTTTTGTCAGATTATTTTACATTTATTGCAGATTCTTTAGTTAAATTGGTGGTTCAATAAATAATCTGTTTTCCTTTTATCACTTAATATTCTTTAAGTCCCTATTTGCTTTTTTGTCCAACAGATGAACATTTTTCTTTTCTCTTATATGCTTTGACTACATCTGTAGTCTTCCTCAGAAGGGTCATTTGATGTTACTGTGTCTTATCAGATGTTAAATCCCAACACCTAAGATGCGGTCCTGCTCGGGGTGCCAGACAGCAGGGGTCTTACAGGTCTCCTGCTTGTCTGGCAAGCTCGCAACAAACAGCTGATTTAACAGCTGATAAGACACATCACAGGAAGATCAACCGACCCTTCTGAGTAAGACTTTTACTCATCTGTGTAAAAAAATAAAAATAAAATAGAAACTTGATAATCAAGAAGACAGTATGAACCAAGAAGTTGGAGTCTGGCAAAATCTGTTTTTCTTCAAAGTCTTCTAACTAAGTTTAATACCTCTTTTATCATTCTTGTATATGCTATACTATATAGCACAGAGTAGCAAGACTAAACATCTTATATGACTGATACTGATATTCTGGTTTGAACAGATAAGATGTTAACAACAATAGTGGTGAGATAAGAATAATCTTTTAGTATGATGATAACAGGATGGTTTAGTAGAGATTTTTGTGTCCCCTTGTAAGAGAAAATCAACAGTGAGACATTTTTTGATTAAAAATTTGTAAAGAAGTACCATCCCATCATACTCTTCAACAGACATGAGCCAGATAATCAGACTGAAGTTATTTCATCTATCAGCTACTGGTTCTGTTATGCAACCTCAAAAAAAGTCCAACTGAGCTTTGATTTACACGAAAATAAGACATGACAAGTATGCTCAAAAGCAATTTAAAGGGTTTTACTCCTGATGATAATTTAAGGTCCAGTGCAATGATGTTGATTTAGTCTAATTCTGATAGAAAGTTATTCTTCAGAGGCTTCAAATAATTTTTCCTTTTTGCTTGAGTGAAGTCAGACTACAATGCTGAGGATTTCTTTGAATGTTCCGGACTGTTGTGAAACATGTACTGTCACACACAAGGGACCAAATGCTGAGCAGCAGAGGGGCCCCGAGGGGGCCTGGATGAGAAACAATCTCTTTAGTTTGTCTTCTTTAAGCAGGAAAAACATGATCGTTTCTGGCTTGTTAACACTTGGAACCTCTTGCTTTTTGTTATTGGCTGTATTTTGGGGATTTTTCTTCTATATTTCAAGTCTATTAAAATTAAATGAGTAAAGAAATTTCTGCATCTATTTTTGCAGAAAGAAGTGTTTTTATTTTCTGTTCTCTATTTCTTGAAATAGTCTGCTGCATACTTATTTTCACACAAATGATCAAAGTAGCTTCCTTATACTCATTTTCAATTATTCTAGCCATATTTTTTGTTGCAAGTCTAACTCATGGAACAAGAAAGAAGAAGAAGAAAAAAACCTCTGGCAAATTTGCCAACAGCAGTAGACAGCTGTGCGTATAAGAAGCACATACTGTGTCTGTGGCCAAGCCAGCTGATGTATTACCATTTTTAGACACATGACTGTATGCATACATGAATATGTTGTCTTTTGGTGAGCTTTAGGCTATGAAAGCTCATGTTCACCCACATACAGAGTATATTTTGAAGCTGTCTCCCACCCCACAAGCAAAAGGAGCGTGGGAGACCACCTAAGCTGTAGCCGTTTGGTGTTGGAAAAACGTGCATCCTCATACAAAATTAAGCTTTTTAAACTTTCTGGGCTTTTTAAGGTTTTGTGATTTGTCTCAGAGCCATGCAGCATCTATGTCAGGTTGGGACCCAGGTATTTAGTGACGGCTGCAATAACACACGTTTCAGCCTTTTTAGAAAAGTATTAAAGATTTTTAACTGGTTCAACGTTGGTCTTTGAGGGCAGGCCTTTAGAGGCACTACAAATCATGTGGTAACTGCACTTGAGGGTTGTCCAGCCCACACTTTATTTTTTGCAGCCTGCAACATGTTCATCGTAAAACAGATGAATGTATGTTTTTTACTTTTGTTTAACATGATGAAGCGATTGGACATGTGAAAGTAATACCTGCAGTTTTTACTCATATAAACATAGATGGTCTGTTCTGGCAGCCTGGCTCAGGTCTTCAGATTTAACAGCCAGATTACCACTCAGCTTCTGTTTAGTTTAGTTTATTGTTTAGGATCCGCATTAGCTACAGTATGTCTGCCGCTATTCTTACTGGGGTCTATGAACATTTGGAAATAATACAGTTATTAAAATAAATAATAGAAGCAAACCAAAAGAGGCTTAAATACATGAAAGTAAAAACATTTGCAGAAAGAATACTCAAGTAATAACCTGCCCTAAACAGAGACATACTAAAGAATTAATACAACAAAATGAAAAACAAGATAAACAGAAAACATGAATTAGTCAAAAAAAGGAAATAAAATCCGTAATCGATATTGTTTGTTGTCCCAGGCTTCAGAAGCATCTACTTTCTAAGAGCTAACTCAGTTCCCAGCACTTTGTACAGTTAATCTCAGCTTGCTGTTTGTTTAACAGATTTTTATTTTAATGTCCTGTAATTATCATTTATACCGATTTAAAAGATGTTTCTTAGTTAATATTTCTTTTTGCTGTTTATGGTGTGCTTAGGGAATGAGTTCCACTCGTTTTCTGATCTGTTTGGTACTTTTGTAGTTTTGCAATTTAAAATTGCATTTAAACATACTGCTGGGCAACAATCAAGATTTAATACAAATAAGACCTGAATTACTAATTTAGCTGCTTTTGGAGTTGAACATGTTCTGTGTCTTCTTATGACAGATATACCATTCCCCATTTTATTAATATGTGATTTCCATAGCAAGTGTTCATCAATGACTATTCTAAGCAGCTTGGTCTCCTGTATCTGCTTTATTCTGCCACATTTTACTTTAAGGTAGAACTGTGGGTTATTCCTGATGTTAACGTATGAACCAAATATAATGCAGTTAGATTTTTATGCATTCAAAAAATATTTTGTTACAAATTACCAAGTCTTTTACTGCTCTTTACTGCTCCGTTAAAATGGTATTGAACTCATAAGCTGTGGATGCAGAGTGATTTCTGTACATGCACGAGACCCTTTGCAGCCGTTTGCAGAGATGTGTTTATCAGCCACTAGAGAAGTGGACGTGAACAACTTGTGCATTCACTCTAATCAGCACTTCTTGTACTATTCATTCCTTTTAAGATGGTGAGGACCTTTTGCATTTTTGCTCCAAATGTGTCAGTCAGCAAGGTGAGCTTCATAATGAAGAGGCAGCAAAGATAATCAATTAAAAATGAATTAATAAACTTTATAAAAGGGTTGGCAACAACCACACGAGTGCTTTCATTACAGCTGCAGTGGCTTGATTCCTCTTGTTGCATTTATATTTGAGCATTACCGAGTCTCCCTCCCACCGTAGAAATGCTATATAAAGAAAAGCTAGTCATCCATTCATTCAGGGCCATGAAATATAGATTGAATAGGTGAATGCTGCATTGGCAAACCCCCAGCAGGCCTCTCTCTGACTTGCTGACTGTTAAATATTTCAGCAACAGGTCTGTTGCATTAAACAAAGCCCTCTGAAAGATGACAGAAAGATGAAGCTGCTAGATTAATCCCTGGAGCTGAATTGCTCAAGGCACTCCTTTAAGACCAGTGCAATTAAATGTTGTAAAGATCATGCGGGAAAAAAATAAAGCTCCTCCTTATGCAATCATTTGTAAGACACTGTAAACATTCACCAGTCCAAGATAATAATTAGTGTCTAATTTAAGGCTTAACTATGCATTGTATGTTTAATAAAACAGATGCTTTAAAACATCATCAGCATAGTTCATTTCAGCTTGTTTTCATTTTTCTCCCTGACTTAATGCTACCTTCATGGCACATTTCCACTACAGTACTTCATACCTGATGCTTTGCCAGAAATGCCCTTTAGTTTCCAGTAGACATGCTTTACACATGCAGCAAACCTCCATTAATCCACCTCACACTGCGTGTTAAACTGTTTATAAAACAACCGAGCCATAACTAGATTTTTTTCTATTAAACATTTGTCTTTTGTATATACAACACTCTTAATCACCCCTGTCATGGACAAAAGCACTCAAACACAGATTCTGACTGGGAAGGCGAGCAGATGAAGAATATACACTTTGAGTGCTTGAAAACTAAAAACACTGCAGTGGCACAGAGTCCAAAAGAAAAATCCAACACACAGAGCAAATCATAAGAGGGACTAAACCAAACTTGGCACGAGAGTCATAAACACAACAGAAAACAAAGATGAGGATAAAGCACTGAAAAAAGGGAACCGGGGAGTATAGGTATATGCTGAAGGAGCTGATGACTAGCACAGTGCTGGTGTGTGCTAGTAACTGGAAGCTGCTGCAGCTGGAACAGCCGGAAAGACATCACACAGCCTCCATATTCATACACTGTTTCTGAAGTTTGCTGCTTTATTGCAAAGCATCGAATTGTGCAGGAAAGAGAAGGAAAATGCAAACAGAATTACAGAACATAACATATGGAAAAAAGCCTCTATGCTTTGCATGTGGGTGTGTGTGCTTCTTCTTTCATGCTTGGCACTCAGCTTCCCATCCCCATTGTTTATCTGTTCCTGCCCCCCTCCTCGCCTTCTTTGAATTTGCATTGTTAATGGTAGTGTTGACCTTTGCTGTCACAGTGTTGTCTGTGAATCGATCCAAAGGATTATATTTATGCTGCTGTTGGCTGGGCTTTCTTTCCAGTTCACAAAAATTTAGTGTAGAAGCAGAAATTTGCTGGATGCGAGTATGATTGGCGTAAAAGACAACAGCACAGAAATGTCTGTATTTATTCATATCATATTTTTTCAATCATATTTTACTACTCAAATGCCAAAAATGTTAGAAAATTTTTATTTTTATTTATTTTCAATTTGTTCTATTCTGTTTCTATTTGATCTTTACATAGTGACTCAACTTATTTTAGAAAGAGAACTTAATTTGTGTGCATTTAGAAAATATAAGTGTATGAAATTTAGACATTAAAGCTCCACTACTGAACTTTGGCAGATATTTTCACTGATGTACGCCTTAACATCGGCTAGTTTTAGCATCCTGACTCCACTCTGAGCTCTCTCCAGTCAGTAAACGTCAATCCAATGTTTACTCTTGTCTTATTTCTTGCTTTCATTCTCTTTCTTTTCCATTCTTCCTCCAATAATTTGCTCTTGGATTTCTTTGCTGAATCAGCCAAGGTGCAAACATCCATATGTTGATATCCAGTTGCTGGCATGTGACGCTGAGCCGTAAAGTGAAATGCTGCTGTCAAGTGATGCAGCAAAAATAGATGACAAGTGTGGTTTCTCAGTCTCAAGATGCTGACGTCTAGGAATGCACATAATTAATTTCACTGTACCATCAAAACAAGTCAGAAACACATTTTATAGGTCAGGAAGTTACATAGTGCTACTTTAAAAGTAAAAATCATCTCAAATGGCTTCATTATTACAGTTACAAGCTTAAAACAGCCTACAGATGGAAAAACATCCAAACATCTGATTATTTACTTCAAGGAATTCTTGAGAGTCAAAGGTAGTTTTGTTGTTATCAGTCATTGACAAAACTAGAATTAGTAATTTGATCTATTTGTAAAACACATTATAAATGATTGGTCTTCTATTTTGTCTTTTTAAAAGAGCCAAACAAACATCAGCATTTCAGTCTGATGAGCAAAATATTTTAACACTGTTTTGGACGGTTGGCTTCTTTGACACTGGTTAGCTACTGTAAATCTGATGGATTGTTGCATTTATCTAAACACACAGTCAGCTGTGTCCTCTATACTCAGCAGTCTGCAAATAGACTTTAAAGTACCATCATTCAAACTGATAGTCAGAAATTCTCTTCATTTATTTGCTGGGAAAAGGACAGATGTGCAGATCTTAAATTACACATTTTTTACAAACAATATTTGGTCACATTTGTTACATTTGTCACATTGTTTTATTTTATGAGTTAGTGTGTTTTTTGTCAGGGTTTTGTCTCAGTTCTCAAAGCGTCCCGCTGTGTAATGAAGGAAAAACACCAGCTGCCATCACCTGCACATAAGGTTAATAAAAGGATCCGAGTTAGATGGAGAAATAAATTTATAGTCCAGCAGTAGATGTGCAGTGAGAATCAATGCAAAATAAAAATGTTATTTTTGAGTTCTTTCTAAATAATTAAATATAAATTGCTGGCTTTAAGAGTTTGGTTATTCTGTCCGGTAGTACACAGCCACAGTTATGTACTGTCCAGCATGAGTTACAAAAACCTTTACAAAGCATGACATTGTTGACCAAACTCTGGATTTGAGCTGATCTGAGATTTTCTGTGTAATGTCTGCATATTCCCTTTCTGTTCTTTCATGTTTACTTTGCAGGCAAAGGTTTGTTTTGTATTTATTTTTTCTCAAAAGTGCTAAAGTGTCCTGTAAGAGTGCTTTTAAAGTGTTTTTGATGTGTTTTCCCATGTTTTCCATATCAAGCACAGACAACTCTGCTACCTCTGAGTAATTTATAGCACAACAGCCTTAATCAGAGTAGTCATATAATGTTGCATCCTGTTATGTCCTCATCAACAGAACGCATAAATGAGGCGACTTATGTGAGTAGCAGAATCTGCTGTAACTAATGTAACTGCCAGCAGCTCTGAGCTGCATGAGTGTGGGGTAGAAATGTGAAAAATAATGACATAGTTATTGTGCCTACACATACACAAAACTGTATTGCCAGAAGCGAGATAAAGAAAAGCTTTACAGCTGTTCATTTATACATTTTGTTCTGTGTCCAATCAAACTGTTAAATTTATCCTACTATTAGAGATATTTGCTCTATCCTGCAGAGGGTTGCAGGGAAAAAAGATGGCACACATCAGATTAGGCTTGAACTGTTGATCACTGCCATCAGCCATCCTCTTCTACCTCCTTTGAGACTGACTAAATAAATTTTGAGGTCATATTTAACATTAAAAAGCTGAAATAAAACAAAAGTTCCCATGTAAAATTTAAGGTATGAGTTGTATTCTTATTAGGTAATTTTACTGTCATTTTATATTTAGTTTTTTCCTTTTATTTCACAGAATTTTTCTGATGCCCCAGCTACTGGAATAATCTGGTTATTTTACATTTTTGTTTTCTTTACAGTCACTTCTTCTCCTGTGCACACTAGTTGGTTATAAAAGATTTTAAATCAGTCTTCCTTAATTCAGTTATATTGGTCCTATTTCACATTAAATATTCATACTGTGTTGATAATATAGTAAGAATACATTTTCAGTATAATGCACAACCACATCCCCACGGTGAAGCTGGAGGTGCAATTTGCTCTGCCTTGGAGATGTTTTTTAGGCATAAAGCAGGGTTGCTTTGTCATAATATATGGCTCATTTAGAAAAGATGTTCTGGAGGTTCCAACAAGTCATGATAAGATGCATTCGTCCAAAGGGGTCAAAAATAATTACACAAAACATCAGCATTTTGAAGTGGTCCTGTCAAAACCACAGCGTTGACATGCAGAAAACCTGTTAAAATTAGGATAGTGTGTCATTTTGGACATGCAAAAAACAAAAGCCAAAGTTGTATAATTGCTTTCAGATATTTCTTCAGCACAGCGTCTTTTCTCATCTTGTTTACATATTGACTTTTTTTTTCTCCAAAATGCTGCCTCACAGTTTTCTGCGTTGGCCAGAAATTGACTTTTGGCCGCTGGGAGAGGGTCTGCATAATTTTAATTTTATAATGTTTTGTGATTAAACCCCAAACAGGATAAACATTGTTGTTCTGTACAGGCTGAAAAATTCCAACTACTGTTCATGATAGTCTGTTACTGGAAGTGACCCAGTACTATGAACTAAATGCACTGGTATTTTCCCCCTTATGTTACTTAAAACAACTCCACTGCTTGCCTGCAGTGAGCATCCATTTAATCCCTGTATTTTCTTTTGCTTCAGTGCATCAGCTTCTGCAGTCTGAGAAATTACGGCTGAAAAGCTAAGTTCCGCAGGTGTAAACTGAAGCAAAACAGAATTATTTCTGCAGGGAATGAAAGTAAAGTTAAAGTTTTTTTTAAATGAAGGGACCTGATGTCACTGAGGGTGTAAGATGTTGATTAAAATATCGGCAAGTTGGTGGATGACGGGAGAGGAGGGTGTTTACACTACGGCTTTACTCTGTATCCAGACTAGATGTTGCTGGTTGCAGCACAAACTGTCAGCACAAGGTAGCACATATGAAAATGCAGACACTTGGTTGCTTTTGAGGTGGCTGTTACGTTCAAATTATCATCTCCAGCTTTGTAAACGGACAAAAGCACCAGGTAACTGTTCAATCTGCAGAAGAAAAGGTGAAAAGCTGACTCACTGAAATGTGTATCCAGTTATTTTAAAGGTAAATGCTTAATGCAATGCAGCAGACTTTTCTGATGGCTGTTGCTCATATGGAAAAATGTGCACAATTGTGACGGCTTAGTTTTAAAATGTGTTTACTACAAGGCTCCTCTCTTAATTTCGAGAAGCAGATTAGCTTACTTCAAACTTGGAATTAACAGAAACAAGGCGCGCACTGATAGCTAGTCGAATCTCATTCTCAGCATTCTGCACGATGTGCTTCATGATCACTGTGCTTAGACCGCTACACGACCATCTTCTACCAGACATTTCTGACTGCTCAGTGGCTACTCTGATCAGCAGGTTATGCAGCACTGCTGCAGTCTCGACTGGTTAACAAAACGTGTTGTCAAAATCAGCACATCTCACCATGTAACCTTAAATTTTAGTTTGACAGTAATAGACTGCCATACGTCTGAGCTTAACGGGCATCATTGTGAGAAATTTTTAATAATTAGTTGTCTATTATGAATCAGTGTGATAGTGTTTTACTTTTGATGCTGCTGTGTGTAGAAGGTCAGCATCCCCTGGGCTGCTGCTGGGAGGGGGTGGTGGATGTATTGGTTTTGCGTCGCTCAGCCCAGCTTGTTGAGGTAAATGTCACTGCTTCGGCTGCTTCTCCCACCTCCCTGTGTGGCTGGAGACATTTTGATTCCCTCATTATAGTTCCACAATAGTTTCATCCATTACTGCGTACAGCCGGAAATTAACGTAGAAAGGGTGGGCAGAGAGAAAAGCCATATTCCAGACTTAAGCTCTTAACTAGGCAGCTGCCTGGCATATGAGGAGAATAGGTTTCAGGTAAATATTTGGATGCGGGCTGTCAGTGAGTTTCTCTGCTGAAACAAAGTCGACATCCTGCAGTTTGCAAGGTTTGTTGACCGTGGCATGAATATATGTATTCTTTTCTAACTGTATCAGAGTTTATTTTGCTAACTTGAGATTAAACTCTTTTAGTACCTGTGATAAACTCCACATACAACCACTATTCCAACAATGTTGGGACACTGTAAAATTTAAAAGTAGAATGTTTTCCGAATCTCATTCCCACTCCCCACCTGCTCTTAGTAAACCCTGATTGCTGGTCTGCAGTTCTTCTTCATTATGTTTTTTTAGCGGTTGGCAGAAACTAATTGGTGCATTACTGCTACCAAGTGGTTTGGAGTGTGGACCAGAATGTTTCCAAGAGCCATAGTTTTCAAAACATTAGTTTGTCTGCTACATTTTCTCAGTCCCGTGGCCACTTGTGAACACAGTCCAGAAACACAACTGTTTTCTCTGGACTAAAGGTCATTTAAAATGGTCTGAGGCAAAATGGAATGAACCATGTACATTGTGTCCTGCTTACTAAAGAGGAGAGGGAGTGTCCAGCTTGTAATCAGTGGACAGGTGAAAAGCTGCATCTCTGATGGTATGGGGCTGCATTAGTGCCTAAGGCATGGGCAGCTTCCACATAGAATAGAATAGAATAGAATGCCTTTATTGTCATTATACAACAGTACAACGAGATTAAGCCATCACCAAACAG
>JBAMHW010000001.1:33144973-33164755 GCA_037177495.1 Rhadinocentrus ornatus | reverse complement strand
ACATGGAGGTTTTAGAGCAACATCTGCTCCCATCCAGACAACGTCTCTTTCAGGGAAGGCCTTGCAGATTTCAGCAATACAACGCTAAACCACATACTGCATCCATCAGTGCAGCACGGTCTTCTTATTTGCATTTTACACATTGCATCCCAAATATATTGCATTTGTGGTTGTATGTTTCTTTGATAAACTAAAGCAAATACATAGATTTATTATAAATAGACAGTTTTGGCCCAAACCTTTGTAGATGATTACACCTTCAAGTTACTAAAACCAGGTTGGTACCTACTGTATTTGGTTATTCTTACACATCATGGGAGCTTTGTTAAGAGGGTTTATTTTTTGTTGTTAGTTGTTGCACAAACATTCAGAAATAAGGGAGTTTTTTTCCTTTTTTGTTATGGTGACTTTAGAAATTGACATTCCCTGTTGATAAAGAGCAAAGCAGAGATAACCACATTGATGTTCTGCTTTAGAAAGTGATTATGTCTGCAGGTTTGGGTGGGCATGTCTGCAATAAAGCAGCACATACTGAAGAATGCTGTCATGATCATATTTGATTTTTTTATTGTTATTATTTTATTTATTTTTTTTACCAGATTTAGATCCTTTTCTTTTCAACTATATTGTTGTTTTGGGTTGCATATCCTGTTTTGCTATTAGCCATTCTTACATTGTTATTTTTGCTTCTTTTCATTTGCTTGTACACACTGGCCTGCTTTAAAGTTGTGCTCTCTCTTTGCTCGGAAGCCATCAGGTAATAGAAGCCATTTCAGACACTCAATCAGTCGGGTGCATTAACTGCGACTTTATTGACAGTTCTACTCACAGTTTGCATGTCGTCTGTCTCTGTGAAATGCTGCTTGCAGTTTTTAGCCTCACTCATTCATATCTTTCTTGAAACAAAGTAGCCTGTCTGGCTTTGCTTGTTGTTAATAAGTCGTATTGCTATACTACACTTGACTGAGTGAAAAATACCACCTGTGATACAGTAACAAATGTAGAACTAATGATGCTTGAAATATACTTGTTGCTAGAACCTTTCAAACTCTTCCTTCAGGTATAAAAAGATGCCAATGTCTGCCAGACATCTGAGCTGAATGTAAATCTGTCATGCAGTGAAACACCAGGATTTGTGGCATGCCGTGAAGAAGAATAGCCGTGACAGGATGCTAAATGGAGTAATCCAGTTTGTGTGATGAGATGTTTTTCAGTTTTGAGAAGCAAAATGTTTTCAGAGGTTGAAGAGCTTCTTTTTTCCTGTGACACAATTGTGACATGTAGTCATCCATTAAAGGTTTCTAGGAGCATTTTTTTTACTGTATCGCCTAAAATGCCCTTCACACCTCAATTGCAGCCAATTAATTAAATGCCCCAACCCAAAAAATAAATAAAACTAAAAATTCAACTGTGTAACAGACAGATCTAAAAAAAAACACCATCTAATCATATTAACCGACACGTTCTAAAAGATTGGTTGGTGATATGTCTTCTCAACTTTAACTGCCATTTGTCCTTCCCCCTTCAACCACTCTGCATGAACCCATCGTCGTGCACAAGGAGGGGTGTGTTTCTGTGCTTTGGAGGCATGGCTTCGCGGGGAAGTCTGAAGAACCATTTTTCCAGGATCTCCTACCTAACCTTCAATGATGACAAGAATGTTAATGTCATGCGAATGTTTACATTTGTAGCCTGCACTTCTGACAAACTCCAGTGTTGGTCATGATATTGGCAACGGGAATAAAATGCCTTAAAGTAATTAATCTTCGGAAGTCAGAAAGGTTTATGTTGAATATATTATTTAATTTAATAAACAATACAGCGAAAAAAACACGTTAATGATTCTGATATAGGACACGATCTGTTAAAGAACTGGAAATTGAAAATAATTACGAATGCTTGCGTTTTGAAGAATTGTTTTATTTCTGTGTGTGGGCTGAACAGTATTTATCCTTAACAGTATTTTGTCTTGAATATTGTCCTGAAAAGTATTGTAATTTTGTAACTAATGAATAAGCTCTTTTCATTAGTTTGTTTGCCCAAACATTAGCTAAAGTTTGATGAAACAGCAGTTTTGTATTGAATATTGACATATATCCTCTAAATCAGAAACAAATAGGATAATATGGAAAATGCTTACCTAAAACATTTTTTAAAATAAATAAAAAACCACTACACTTATCCATGTGCATACCTGGACTTATTTCCCCTTCATAAACAGTACGAACCCAACATAATTGATGTTCTCTCATTTTGGACCAGTTTACCGCTGTTGATGAATTTAAAAAAAAAGTCACATTACAGGACATAAAAAATGCCTCCTGTTGTTTCTACACAAATCATAGAACCACATTGAGGTCTCCCCACAATCATCAAAGATCAGGCTACGTCCCCGATACTTCGTTGAGATTGTCTTTCAACAAAAAAATGAGAAGAAACTTTTATTACTGACCACTAATTACTGTAGGACAACCCAAGTTTTAAAGTCTTTAAATATCATCCAGTATCACAATAACACTCTTCTCTATGGTTGAAATTTTAAATTTCCAAGTATTTCAGTGAGTGCTCAATAAAGAATTAAAGTAACACTAGATAACTTCCTGACATTGAAACTCTGTGTTTCTGTCCTGTATTGATGACACATTGATATTCATTATGAACATTCCTAGAGCTGTTGTTGCCCTGCAGCATCCTGGGGCTCAGAAACTTTAACACTACATTTTATTTCCAGCCTGGATCATCACATTACATCTGCACCATGTCACATGCTAGCAACTGTATATCAACACACTGGACATTTTGGACTTGCACCGTGGCTGATTCAGCAAAGCAACCCAGGAGCACATTATTGGAGAAAGCGAGGAAAAGAAAGAGAAAGAGACAGAGCAAGATATAAGACAAGTACAACATTGGACTGACCCCTCCTTTATACCGGGTGCGTGTGTGACATGTTACGGCAGCACCACGCAATTTTTACTGGGAGCGTGTCAGGTGTGGTGCACCCGTGTGTGCAGTCCACCTAGCAGGGTCTGCGAGATCACGAAGTCACAGGAGCAGTGGAGAATCTTGTCATTCCAGGATAAACGTCTCATCATTTATGATGACAAAGAAAAAAACACCGAGACGAAAATATATGGCGCGTAAGTGTAGCGGAGCGCCGCGACAATGCGCTTCTGGGACGCTTCTGATGTGCGCTGCTGCGCACCCGGTGGAAACCAAACCATTGACTAAAACGGCCGCGAACAGCAGTGGAGGCCGCAGCGCAGCCGTAACGTGCTGCACCCACACCCCGTGTTACTGACTGCTGAGAGCTCAGAGAAGAGACGGGCTGCAGTGGGTGCCAACGTGTGGAAATTTGCCAAAGTTCAATAGTGTAGCTTTACATTTAGGCTGGAGAGATTCTCCTTATTTCTCCTTCAACTATGCACAATTTCATGGATAAAAATATGGCTTTACATTAAAAACAAAGAACAGTTATTAAAAGTAAGTCTAAATTAATATTAATCCCTTTGTAATATTGTCTTCCTTTGTGATATTGCTGTTCAGAAAATTTTATTCTCTAGTGAGATTATGTTTGTAGAAAGTATTTTACTTTGTCCTGCTGCTTTCTGTGGACAAAAGTCAACAAAAGGCTCCAAGCAGTTGGAGATTGAATTCGTTTAGCCATAAATGACAGAAGTCTGCTGATTTGGTATTATAATCACTGGCTCAAAACTAAAGGAAAAACAACAATGTGCAGTTTAGATTAACAGCCTCCTAGAAAGTAAGAAAATCAGCTTTAAATACAATATTGACAAGTAGAAATAAGTCATTTTCCAGCTCCTCTAATATGTCGCAACCAAAATCGTGGCAAGCCACCAAATCAGTGATGTATTATCATGTGAAGTGGAAGAGTCAGAGCAACCTGTTTGTTTTACGCTTTACCAAGCAGGCAGTGATAAACTCCTGTACACACAAAGATGCACGGGCTGATTGAAGGCTAGCACACACACCATCTGTCCTCATTCAGACCTTGTTTTTCTCTTCACCAAATCGTGTCAAACTGCAGAACTAGAACAGGGACACTCGGAGTTTCTACCCTCTCTGTGTCTTTTTGTATGTCTGTATTTATTACTTACCTTTTTTACTTTAATCCTGCTTTTGCTTCTTTGTCATTACTCAGCATCAACTGGTGTGTATCACAGAAACATATTCCACTTGTTTGAGTGTGTGTGCCACAATGCCAGCAGGAGTTATGAGCTGTCAGCATTTTAACAGCTGCTGATGAGGAGACACAACACCTCAGATGTAAAAAAAAAAAAGACTGACAGTATTTACTTGACACTTGCACAAATACTAAAAAAATAAACAAATACTTTCCCTCCAGCCCAACATCACATACAGTAAAAGTACAGATGGACACACAGCAGCTTTTCTTTTAGTTTTAATAAAAATAGATTTAAAAAATAGCAGATTGTTTGTGTGTGTGTGTGTGTGTGTTGCTGTTCCTCACCTTGTCCTAGTGTGTGTGACTCCCCCTGCTCCTCTCCACTCATCTCTACTGCGCTGTCCTTCATGTAAATCCACCTCTTTCATAGCAACAGTCCACATCTCATTCCTCTGTGTGTGTTTGGATGTGTGTGTGCAGGTCTACCGGAGGCAGGCGTCAACCCAACTAGCAGCGTTGGAGGAGGCGGTGGAGGGGAGGACAGCGTCCTACCAGAGGGAGATCCTCCACCTGCAGAGGCTGCTGAGAGAAAGACAGGAGGCTGAGGAAAAACTGCTGCAGTCCAAACGGTAGGAGGGGTGCGAGGAGGAGAGAGAGGGAGGGAGGAAGGAGATGGGGGGAGGAGGAGGCAAGCAGGCAGGCTTGGAAAGGGAGGAGGATAGAGAGATCATGTTTGAATGAAAGGAAGAAAAGAGAGATGGTTTGTGTAGTTAAAAGACGGGGGTCGGGTACACTGAGAGGCAACAGTGTGTGAGCATCAACAAAACATTTACAAGGTGGATTCTCCAGATTTATTATTGTTTAACATTCTAACATCTATCAGTGATATATTACATCGATTAGCTTAGCCGCTATTATTCTTTATTTTAATCTATATGATCTCATAGTATTTTTTTTTTTATTACGCAAAAATCAACCATTTCTAATTAAAAAGTACTTTTTATTCCAATAAAAACCCGCATTCGCCACATTTTCCGTTTAATAAATTGATAACTGAAATGTCGCACATGAATGCATGAATAATTTTCTATTAACAAATTCAAACGGTTTATCAGCTTAAAACAGACAATGGGAGAGAGTTTTAAATCTGAACTTTTCCATGAAGCAGCGCTCCAGATAACCTAGTTTTTGTTATAGTGCTGTGAAAATGTCGTGTGATCCGAATATGTCCATTTATATACTCGTTTTCTAGACCGCTCAGTCCAGTTCAGGGTCACAGGTGGCTGCAGTCGACCCCAACAATTAGCAGCGCACACCCTGTACCGGTCGCCAGTACATTACAGGTCCTCCGATTATCTTGTACTTTGTTTATGTCTACTAACGGCTTTTATCCATAGTAATGTAAATAAATCCATGACTGGCTAAAGTATGTAACCCTTTCATGCAGTGTCTGTTGTGACAACCTTATGCAGCTTCTGTTCTGTGACGTGTCCACATGAACTGCTCGCGTTGAAGCTGGTTCACACTTCTTCCAGCCCATCTGGTGGAATCCTGATGCTTTTCCAGGCCAGCAAAGAGACATACTCCATCCAGCTTATTATGAGGCTTTCCCCGGAACGCCTTTTGGTGGGACATCCCTGTAACACCTCACCAGGACCTATGGGATGCATCCTAACCAGTTTCCCTGGCCAACTCATCTGGCTCCTCTGGATGTAGAGGACTAGCGGCTCTACTCTGAGCCCCTTCAAGATGACTGAGCTTTTCACTGTATCTCTAAGGAAGAGCTCTGCCACCCTGCAGAGGAAACTCATTTCAGCCGCTTGTATCTGCAATCTCCTTCGTTTGGGCACCTCTCACAGCTCATGATCGTAGGTGAGGGTTGTATTGTAGATTTAACTTCTCTTTTGGGCTTTTCTGCTTACAAAAACATTTATGCTGCAGCCCCTTTTCTTATCTGATTCTCATTTCATTGATTGAAATTCTTTTGCTTAGACGTACAGTACTAGTTAAAGGTTTGGACACAGCTACCATTCAAAATTAATGGGTAGATGTTAGATCTATAAATCCACAATGGGTTATCTATGATAACATAATTATTTATTACAATTTCATACTAACAAAAAGATATTTTATCACTATGTTGCTAAGAGACCCCTATTTTAACCCAAAAATTATGATGAAACCACTTCCTGTCAAACTTTTAACCAATCAAATAGCTCAAATTGACATCAATGTCCCGTTAGGAGCAGCCAAAGATCAACAAGTGAGCAGAAAATTTTATGTCTGTCTGAAAAGAATGAAAACAATAGTCCTCAATGGCATGAATGAATCCTAGAAGATGTTTTTAATGCACAGTGATGCCAACAACAAGCTGAGTTGGAGTTGGTTTTGTGAGGATAGTAGGTAAATAGGAGCATAAACTAGTAGGAAAAGCTAAAAGCATCTGGAGAAAAAGTGTAAAAATGTAAATAATTTGTAGTTTTGTGTTGTTTAGTTTTCAATGTCAATATTTTTCTCATGAAAGACTTTAGAGAAGGATATCCAGAAGAACAGATGACAACTGAAGCTGTCCTGAAAAAATAAAGTCTGTGTGTTGACAACGGTTGAGCTTCTACATGCATTTTTTAAATAATAAATAAAAGTGATAGCTAAAATAATAGCTAAAAATGTCTTTTAGTTTTAAGGGTAAAGATACAATAACTCTTTTTAAGTATTCTTGTATGGCAAATATGGCAAGCATACACTCACCAAGATTTTGCAATCTTACGCTTTCTCAGAATAATAGTAGTAATTTAACTCATGCACTTAGTGACTGCAAATATATTCTGCATGTCTATTTTTGTTTGACTTTCATAAACTCCATAAGCAGATATTCCAGCAGCCAATCATTATCAAAGAAAAGAATCTGGTAAATCTACTGAAGTATTAGTTGGCAGCCTTGCATTTACAGCTTAAATGACCACCTTCACGAGTTGAAGAAAAAGAAGACTTGACTTCAGTTCATCAGGTTGACTCAGACATCCTGCTGCAATCGTTATGTTAACATACTGTATTTACTCTGTCTTTTGAACCCACTAAAATCTAGTTATTGTAGTTGGTTTTTGCAGTGAATATTCATACTCATAAGATGGTTCTTCATATCAGTTTTCAAAACAATCCTAGCTTAACACTCTGGTACTTTAATGCTAGCCCTTCCCCTTTATCCCCCTGTCAGTCCTTTTTTAGCTCAGTCTCTGGGCCTGCTGCCTGCTGCTATCAAATGAAAGCAAGCTAATCAAATTGTAGGAAGATCCTGTCCCGCTCTGCCTGAAGGGCATCTTAATGACAAATCACACACATCACTACTCTACAGTCTTTACCTAATCTCAGTTAGGCCATCCCTGCTTTTAATTCATCTTGGTTAAATCATTGTAATCCATAGAGACTTGAGCTTCAATTTATTTATTTATTTTTTTAACCTGTCTTGTCCAGCATCATAGCAAGCAGAATTATAGTCTGGTTGCTGTATTGTGCCGAACAAATTTGGGGAGGCTTATAAGTATAAGACTCCTTTTGATAGTCTGATTCTTTTATTTATTTATTTACTGTTATTTATTTACTTTGAATCATGGAATCTATGTAATCTTGCTGGACCCGACCGGAGGGGACAGAAAAGGAAAGAAGAGAGCAAAAAGAAGCTAAAGGGAAAGCAGAAAGAAGAAGAAAGAAGAGACAAAATACACCACAGACAGAAGACAACGACCCTTCAATCCACACTATCTATTACTATTAAGTAATGACTTAATCAAAAAGACATATCACAAACTTATCACAACACTGACCAGATACAAACCCATAGAAAAAAAAAAGAATTTTTATCTCTTAGTGTATAAACCCACTGGACGACTCGGTGACTGTGTCAGCATGCAGAGGAAGCGAAGGCTAGAGGCAGACCAGGGCAGCGCAGAGACACGGGCCATCAGCAGCAACCCCGGAGCACGAACCCAAGCCACCCCACCCCGAATACGAACCAAGCCTCACCCGGAGGGTGGCAGAAGAGACCCCCAGACAGAGCCCCCCGCGGTCTTGGGGCACAGGCCCCAGTGGCCCAAGATAGGCAGCCGCCGGCCCCGCCAGGGACTGACCATCCAGAGCGGCACGAGCAAAGGGTCCAGGGCCCCAGGAGCCCGGGGACATCCCCCCCGGGCCTGCATAATGCCAAGGAGAACCGGGCCCCCCCAAACATCAGCCCGGCGCGAGCCAGTACCCACCCCGATGCTCCAGCTGCCCACCCCGGGAACCAAGGCGTCACCAACCAACCTCCCCCACCCTCCACCCACTCCAACCTCCACCCCACACAACCCCCCACTCACACCCACCATCACACAGCCACACCACACACTACCCTCCCACCATGGGTGCCCATGGGTGTATGTTGTTTGCAATTAGAATTGAGGGGCATTGACCACATTGTGCTGGGAGTGAGGCCACCTTAGGTGCCCACCCGCCAAGCACTACATGACATGCCCCCCAGAGGTTGTTTGTGTGTTGTGTTTCTTGTGTTTTTGGAGTCTAAGTGCAATTTAAACTGAGAGGCATGTCGCACACGCCTCCCAAGTCATGTGTGTGTTTGTGTAAGAGAGAGCGGGAAAGAAGAGGGAGCCGGGCCTCTGGTGGTATTGGGCACCCCCGCTCCCCGAGAGGTCCCCCAGGGAGAGACGGGCCAGGAGCAGCCGCCCCCCATGACCGGGCAACCGCAGCCAATGGGCCGCCACCAACCCCAGAAGGCACCCACCCCCCAAATGCTAGGGGGGAATAAGAGGAGAGGGAGGAGGTCAGCAGGAGCGCCCAGACCAGACGCACACTACCCCCAGACCCGCCCAGTCTGTGGGAGACGTACCCGGCGGACCAGAGGATGGCGCACCCCAAATCCTTCAATTTTTTTTAAAAAGGAAAAAAAAAAGAAAGAAGAATAAGAATAAGACTGGTTTTGGGTGTAAAGGAGCGATGGAAGGATGAGACAAACTTTACTGGATGGGTGAACCAGTGATGAAAAAGAGCGGCAGGTGGTGGTTAGGGGGATTTTTAAGGTGCGTCCCAGCTCCTGAAGTAAAACAGGTTTTTGTTTATCACTGGTTACCAGGCAGCTTTTGATTTGATTTGAAGATTTTGCTAATTTGCTCTACACTAACCACCAAAATGGCCAACTTCAAAATACTTTTCATTTTATTTTCTGTCAATTCTCAGATCATTGGGCAAGTTTTTTAGTCTAAGGCCTTTATTCTGCACAAACCTCTACCTGCTTTAACTTTCCTCTGCAACATAGTATTTATTTGTAGTGTTTTATTGTTGTGCTGTGCAGTGCTTTGTTTAACTGTAATTATTGTAAATTGCTATAGAAAAAAAATTGAACTTGAACATGGGGGCACTGTCAAAAATACGTAAAACGACTTCAAATGTAGGCTGCTCTTTTTGTGTGTTTTTACTATAACCTCTTCTTCACGAGGCTTCTTTTACCTGCCTCCTGTCTAAAATGGCGTAGCCAAATTAAATAAAGTTTACCCTTCCAACAACAAGGGCTGTATGTATACTATGTATACCAGTATATGTGTTACTGTGTCAGAGTAAATTCACCTGGGACACAGCAGAAAATATAAATAGTTGTCTCCTCATGAAAGAAAACCCCATTACTTTCAGTGAAAACCAGAGGATAGCAGCCCAGTTCTTGTAGGAGTTAGTAAAGTAATGTCTGACGCGGAACTGTTCAAAAGTAGAAACTAAAAAAGTGAATCTGATGTTACATCGCTAAATATCTCAAGAAGCCATCAGCCGATGTTGATAATCAATCAATCATCAATGGCCAGAGTCAGGAGAATGGAGGGATAGCCCCCAAATTCACCTTAGAAACACAACGAGGAACCAGAATGAATATTTTATCAGAGAAAGAGAACACATCAGCAGAAATTTTGAGCTGGATTAAAACTTTTGACCACAAAACAGCAAAAGTAAGATATAATTAATAATTATGTGATGCTGCTACTCTTTGGCTAGCTAACGGAGTTTTTGTCCTACATTGATGAGACAGACATATTTGTGATCAGCAGAGCCTCTTTGATATGATACCGTCCTTGTGTGGTTTGAACTGTTAAAATCAGCAGAAGCTTTAAAGTGAACAGAGCTGTTCTCATGTTTTTCTAACATTCCCGTACATTTGCTTGGGCTTTGAACTGTCTGGTTTGGATGCCAATGCTTGGTAGAGTATTTTAGTTGACTTTTGCACTGTAAGTATCTCGTGCTGCCCTTTATCTTTGTTGTGTTTTGGATCTGTTTAATATCACCGGGCAAGAAGACAGCTGTTAGATAAGGAGCACAAGCCTGTTTTTATTGGTTGAATTATCCTTCACTCTGCACATGGTGAGGTGCACATGAATACTTGTATGCTACATGATCTTGAGGTTCACATCCTACTTGTGGAATCTGAGATCTGTATGTAGCGCATGAGGAAGAGCAGTCTTCTACCAACTGGAAAGTAAGTGGATCAATTCCAGGCTACCCTGACTACATGCTAAAGTGTCCTTCAGTGCTGAACCTCATGTGGTCTGTTGGGTTATGAATGTGTGAGAAAGAAGAAAGCATTAATGTATGTAACCATAGAAGTGCTGGATGTGAAAGTAACATGTAGTGTGAGGCACTACATATGCATTAGAGTGGTCAACATGACTAGAAAAGTGATGTATAAGTGAAATCATTAACATAATAAAAGGCTCTTTGTTCACTCTTGCGTAAAGTTTAAAACTAATAATTTACCTTAGTCTGATGTTCAAGCATGTGGAAGAACAGTAGCATATTTTATAGAAAGGAGTTGCTTAAATAAACTTTCTGTTTTAGATTTTAGTTCAGATCCAGCTGCAATTCAAGGTGCAAAGAGAAAAATTTAAAGTAATTTTGAAGTTACCGAAGTCCATCTATAATCCTTGTAGTCTTGTCCACACAAGGGGCATTTGGTGTATCTACTAGACTGAAGACGAACTTCTACCCTTTCAAACTGAAGAACAATCTCTATCTGAGTCCTTCTCTTTTCCTTCTGATCTACTGCTTTGTATTCTCCCCACGCTACTGCAGCAAAGATGCTGATAGGTTGTGATTGCTGCCTGCCAGTTGAGTTCTGCACAGCCTCCAGGGAAGCAGAACTGCTTGAGACCTCCTGGAGCTCAAGGGGGGCTTGGGCCTTCAGATTTTTATTCATTTTTTTAAAAAAACGTATCTTTAAATGCAGCACTGTCTTCCCCTTTACCTGGCTATATATATATATATATATATATATATATATATATATATATATACAGTATATATATAAGGAAAAAATTTGCTTCACATAAACAAAAAGCATTCTCAAGTTTGCACTGGATTTTGCTTTTGATAAATAGTTCGTTTTTCAACTGATTTCTTTTTGACTGCCAACCTGCTGAGTACTGAATTGTGATTATCAGTATGTTTGAAATGTTTTGGTGATGCATCTGTTCGGCAAGGCTTATCAGGTCTAAAGTCATGGGGATGATTAGCATTGATTAAGACCTGTTGGAGAATGGGTTTGCCTTAACATTTCTGTAGCGACTATCTAGTTCCATCCTTTTTGTCACTCTGGGTGTGGGGAATCCAGGTGATAACGCGTTTCAATAAAGCAATGTCCAGACTGAAAGGTAAGTTTGGGGTGTGTTCCCATTTATTTAATCTGAAGTCCAGGATGGCGGTCTATGGTGACAAAATGGATAGATGGTCCCAAGGCTATGACAGGTATGAAAGAATAGTGGAAGGCGGTGGAAAAGTGGTAAATGTAGCATTGACTAGCCTTAACGAGCGGTAAGTAGCGAAGCATTGACTAGCGAAGCATTGACTAGCGAAGCATTGTCTAGCGAAGCGTTGACTAGGGAAGCATTGACTAGCAGAAGCGGGAAAAACCGTGTGACCTCCCATCACCCAAACAATGTCATCTCAACGCCTATATGCACTTCCCTCAACACCGCCACCAATGGTCGAGGGAAAATAGGTCACATGTGCCATTCCAGCATAAACTAACACCACCACCACCACAATAAACCGGAACTAAACAATAAAACAGTAATAATGGCTCCTACAATTTCTATATATTATTGTATAGTAGCCGTTTTTTTACCTTTGAAACACTAATTCAGAGTTAATACAGAAACTGATCTAAATTCAGAGCTGCTTCTTTAAGCCTGTTGGAGCTTCTGGTTGCTGCAGCCTAAATTTGTCTTGTTTTCACACAGGAGAAAATGAGCAGTGTAAATTGCTGACATTCTTAAATGTTAATGGTGTACAAACTTGGCTTCATGCATAATTAATGCTAAGGCCCAGAATGCAGATGAACACATTTTAGTGGTTTTATCCTGGTTTTCCCATCAGGTTGATGAATCCTTTTAGGTCTACTTTCTTCAGCAGAGCAGATTGTGGGATTATTCTGTCGTTTTCCAGCCTGCATATGTTTTAAATTCTCACCAACACCTTTATATTTCCAATCTCCATGTCAAAACAACTCCAAGGTTTCTAACAGATGCTTTACAGGCCAAGGTAATCGTATCTAGTTGCAAAACAAGAAAGAGTTGAGGTTAGGTAGAGAAGTGTGCTTCTGAGGCCTTATAAAACTTTTTTTTTGCTGAATGTACATCTAAAAGTATTGATTGATGATTCAACTTTACAGCCTTCCTCTGGATTAGCATAGATCAGAATTGGTACTGATCCAGAGGAGGGCCAGAGTATGCCACACCTTTTTTATTTTTTTTTAAGTATTTGTTATGGTTTTTTCCCCACAATCAATAACTGACTACAGTTATTGTCAAGCTAGTAGTTAAACAAACTGAATGGTTTTATCTGGCTCTGTATTTATGTACAGAAAAATGTCATCTCCATAGCAGTGAAAATCTATGCATTAAATGAAAAGTACTGGTCCAAGCACAGAACCTTGTGGAACTCCATGGCTAACTCTGGTCATTCAAATAAAAAGACTAATCTTAATGCTCTACAGTTCTTTTAATCTCAATGATACGTTCCAGTCTTTTTAATAAACCTAAACATGAACAACAGATGATAAACTTAGTTGCAAAACATAAAGATGAAGACAAAAACACATAAAGTTACATCAGAATCAGAATACTTTATTTATCCCTTTAAATTATTCTTCTTATTCTTTCTCTGAATATTTTCTGAATGGTTTTCATTCAGACTCATTTCAATTCTCTGAACTTCTGTTGCTCATCTCAGCAAGTAATTATAAAGAAAAGAAAAGTTATTAAACAGGATTAAAAAAAAGAATGAATGCTCAGAATAAACGAATCAACTAAATTGATTAAACATTGTCCAAATATTGATCTGAACTGTCTGTGCTTTATATATAGATATAGCAGTTAAAAAGAATACATTTTGCTTCAATATTATTTGATATAGGAAAACAAACACATTAACCTAGAGGTGTATCAATTTGTAAATGCATAAAACACCTTTTTCAAATTTGAAATGTTGGTTGAAACAAGTCTTTGTCAGAAAAAGTTAGGAACAGGGATGTGAAGAGGAGGGATCTGAAAAATGTTACTTTCAAGACTTGGGGGAGATAACCTGAAATAAACACCATTTTGTCTTCTAAGTTTGGAGGGTGGTGGAGGCTCCTTGCTCCTGTTGGACCCCCAGCGTAGATTTCAGGGTTTCTTGATTCTTTTCAGTCTTTAAGATGCAATGCTAGTTTGAGTTCACAAGATTGTTAATAAATAAATATAATAAATAAATTTCTAAGTTGTCTAAAACCTCCCATATTTACCTATAAATTAGCAGATAGACAAAGAGTCCCCCTTTCGGGAAGAGTTAATCCACTGGTGTGTGATCAACATCCACAGCGACAGTTTGTTGATCAATAGAAATCCAAACATGAATTTAGATGTGTGTGTCTCTCTATCACCAAAACACGCTACAAAGCAGTTCAACAATAAGGGGCCATCTTTGACGTATTCTTCAACCTTTGCTGTTTCATCCTGAATAATTATGTTTATAAGAACCCCCCCTCCTCCCTTTCCTCCCTCTCCACAAAGAGGACAATCTCAGGGTGCTGAATTTAGGGTAAAACCTTCAATCCACTGTGCTTTTTTGACGTTACATCATTGTTTACTTCCTCCTTTGACCCAGTTATTATACCAGCGGGGTTTCTGATAACTGGTGGGGCGTACAGCTTAATGTCATCCATGTAGAGGAAGTGGCTGATGATTGCTCTACCTAGGAGCCAGTATCTATAATGACTCATTGTGATGATCTAGATGTGGGGGTTCAGGACAGCAGCAGATACAGAGCAAGTCTTTGGTATATGCTTTACTTGAAATTAGTTTTTCATCAGACAGAAGTACACAGCAGTCCTCTTTGGTGTTGAAGATTTTCTGAAAGTGATGATTAAGGAGTTGCTCTGTTGCTGTTAGCGTTCCTGTAGCTGTCTGGAAGCTACAAGGAAAGTAGTCATAACAGCTCAGACTGTTTGTGTCTGAGCTGACAGAGCAAGGATGACAATGAGCCAGTTAGTCTGCTGCAGAGCGATAGACCAGAGGTGTGCAGGAATTAGGGAAGCACCGAGTCTTTCTGTGGTATAAATAAAGTGAGATGATATCTTTGTGGATTTGTGGTCCATCCAGAACATACATTCGCACACTTCCATTGAATTTTCCAACTCTCATAGCAGCAACATTAATCTTTTTATTCCGTATGAGGAAGCAGTGGTTGCCAAGGGTAACGGTTTGGGATGAAGCTATTTGCTCGACAACATCTGGAGGGTAGTCTCCTTTTTTCTTTTGTTTTTTTTCTCACATACAAGTCATTCAAGTCATAGTGATAAATGTGAAGCTTCCCAAGAGCTGCGATCGAATTAAATTCAGGGAAAACATGTCCTCAAGCCAAAGCAACAGCATGGGAGTTGTGTTGTCTCTGAAATCATGCTCTTGGCTATTCTGAAATATTTGTGCAGGCCTTTCATGTTCTGCCACCTCTGAGTTGAAGGTGCGGTGAATATTTTAGTAAAAAGAACAACAGGCAGCAGGAAATAAGAAATAAACAAGAGACTTGATCAGAAGTACAGGGATGCCTGTACAGTATTTGTCATTAACATTTATTTGACTATAATTAGTAGCTAAATAGATCCAGATGAGGCACCTGACTGCTTTATCTGATGATATGTGAAGTGATGCATTATAACATCACACATTGGTAATTATGTGTTTTCTCCTGGGAGCCGTTACACTTTCCTTAACTTGAAGATGAGTCTACTGTAAGTAAACTTCATCTGTGGTGTGTAAGAGATTCAACGATTCAGAGAATACACAGAGAGCTCTGTGTGAAAGGCCAAAATCCAGTGCAGAACAGCTGTGATCTTCAGGTCTGCAGGCATGCAATGAGTCAAGTATTATATTAATATTTGTATTTATATTACATTATATTTATTTATTTATTTATATATTTTAAACATGTTTCATCTGGTGAATCTTGTGGTAATTGTTGTAATTCAGTGAGAGATGTATATAAACATGTTGACATCATATCTATCATACATAAAACACTTCCAGACTGCTGATCTGCTCTAATAAAATATTCATTTTCTAATGAGGCAGCATCATCGGACAAACTCGCCATTAGGAGACTAAAAGACAACCTCTGTGCAGTGTAAAAGCTGTACTTGCTGTATTCGTATGATCTCCCACAGAGAAAATGAAAGCTAACAGACTGCGTAGTCAGTTATCCTCCTATGTGTCTGGCTCACGGACGAAGTTCTAATTAAACGGCCGGGTTGAACTCTAACTGGGGCTCCACTCGGCTGGGCATGTAATTTGTTCTTTTGTAGTATCACATTAACATGCTTAGCATCAGTTTTTGGGTACCGAGGTTGTACTTTCTGTAGCCAACAAGACATAAAAAGTAATGATTAAGAATACATTTATCATTTGAACTTAAAGTATAAGTTAAACTGAGAAGAAAAACACCAATTTTACTTTAATTACAGAATGTGCATACTGCTCTGACTCAGTTGTGTAGGAGTCTGTGATATTTAATGGGAAAATGAGTAATTAGGTCCCAAGCATGAAGTGAAATGAAAGCTTTGATTTATAATGATGTGAACTGGAAGGTCTCATTCTGCACTTTTGTAGCTTTAATGTTTACTCTGTTTGAATTAAGTCTATAAATAGTTAACGTAATAGCAAATAATTGACTAAAACATCAAATATATAATTAGATTTGGACTGGGAGATTAAAAGAAATCCAACCTCGGGCGTTTTAACAGTAATAAACACAAACTCAATCTCTTTTTTTTTTTCTTTTTTTTTTTTTGCAGGGGAAAAACATGTAAATGGAATTAAATTTCAAGTGATGGAGAGAAAAAATGTCATCATGTGAACTACAGACCACCTGCTGTTCTGGTACTAAACAGATAACTTCGGTCTCATGTATTTTTGCCTAACTTCGTGAAACCTTGAACAGTTGGGCTGGTTATATCATCTGAATGCAAATCAACAGCATCCTGACTGAGCCCTCTGATGTTACTCAGAGACACTCTGGGCTGCATGCTGTCTGCTGATAGGCTTCAGCTGAACAAAGACGCAGCAGATTGTTGAGGCTCAGGAGACCTGAAGCTGTCAGATACAAGTTTTACTGTCATATACAAGGACTAAAGGAGGCAGCATCCTGGTCACTAGTTATTTAGTGTTCGTGACATTGATGCAGTTTAATCTGATCAAGTGTTTAACCAGATTAGAGATGTAGTTTAAGAAACAAAGCTGTGTAATGTCACAAACTAAAAAAACTTTAGGCTTTATTTTTAACAAATTTTGTTGTTATACGTCACCCAACACTACCTTGATGCTAATGATAGAGACCAGCAGAAACCCATCTCAAACCTTCCATTTTTAAGCAAAATGAATGGAAAAGCTATTTTTAGTTTTGGTTCTGATAGATCTCAATGCTGCGTCGTCCATAACGTCCATAACGTCCTAGTAAACCAACTGGAAAACCAGGTGGGAAACTCTGGTCTTGTTCTGATAGGTTGAATCCTATTTGAATATTATTTGGTAACTGTAGATCTTCATGCAGAGTTCCCCAAGGCACCATATTGGGGCCTCTATTAATTAGCATCTATATGATCCTACTAGCTTGGATCATGGAAACAAACTAAATATCTGATCATAATTATGGTGATGACATTTAGCTCTATATTCCTGTCTCACTGGGGGACTTAAGTGTGTGCCTTGGTCAAATACATACTTGGTGTTCCAGACATTTCTTCTGCTGAATAAAGACAAATCTGAAATTTTTTTGTTTGGAGACAAAGATGAGTGTACAGAGATTAGTGCCTGGCTTCAGTCAGCGATGTTAAAAACAACAAATGAAGTCAGAAATCTTGGTGTCATTTTGGACTCTAAATTTTGGACTCGTAAATTTTAAAAGCCATATTACAACAGTAACCAAATCAAACTTTTACCACCTGAAGAATATATCTAAAATAAAGGGACCAATTGCTCAGTATGATTTAGAAAATGACAATGTCCTCACAAAGACATAAAAAGGGAACATATCACTATGGCTGCCAGATCTCTACTCTGGCTTCTTGTGAGACAAAGATTTTAAAATGTTGCTGCTAGTGTACAAAACACTGAATGGATCTGGTCCAAAATATATATCTAATCTGCTGACGCCATAAGAGCCACCAATACTTAAGATCATCTGGGTCAAGTTTACTTTTCATGCTGAGAGTTCAAACTAAACATGTAGTTATCATGCTCCTAATAACGGGAACAAACTACCAGAAAACCCGAAGTCTGGTCCAAACTTTAGTTCTTTTAGCTTAATAAAAGGTTTATTTTTAAGTAAGATAATTTTTTAATGATTGATGATGATAGTGAAGTATTTCTCTTTGATGACTGTATAATCTCTAATTGTGAACATTAGAGATGTGCGTGAATCATGAACATCACATTGGGTCCTTATTAAAGAAATGTGCTGTATAAATAAATTTGTCTTGCCTAAATAAAAAAATAACCAAAAATGTCTTTAAATTTATTTAAAGTTGCTTTCCAACATGCAATGCGGTCTGGATGGCTTGTGAAAATGCAGATGGCTCATTTCACTCTGGACTTCTTGCTGGGATTTTCTAGGCACCTCGAAAATATAAAGAGACAATATAAATGAGGCAGACTGACTGACTGACTTGGCTTCCTTGTATTTTCTCCAATCCTCATTCCTCCAGGGAAGTTGAAGAGGAGCTGGAAGTGGTCTGGCAAGCAGCAACAAGGGAGAACCAAGAAATGAGGAAGACTCTGCTGGACTCTAAACTGGCTGAGGATGGCTGGGCTCCTCATGACAAAGCTTCTCCTGGCTTTTCTGCTCAGGCTTCAAATGAAAGCCCCACATCCTCCCAACATCATCATAAACATGGGCTGGATTTCTACTGCTGAAACAACCTGCAGGCAGGACATTTTTTTGTGTTTCTGACTTTTCTTTTTGTCTGCCAAGCAAAAAAGATTCTCAAGTATTTAGAAGTTGTGTTCTGAAGTCAGTAGTGCCATCTGCTGGAAACTGCTGGTAACAGCATCATAATGATGGTAGCATCAGATAGAAGCCGTGCCAGTGCAAATTAGTGAGTGTGTCAAAACCCTGAAGTCTCAGTTTAAAATAAGACCTGCAATCCACACGCTTAATTAACTGATGTATGACAGGAAATTTAACTGTATCCACAAGTTGACCAAAAGTAAATAACTTATCTAGAGATGATAAGTTGATGGTGTGTTAGTGGAACTTTTTTTTTTCCTTTATGATAAAAACAAAAACAATTTAGATATTTTTAGACATGCATATAGATATATATTTGTACATCTTTTCTATTAGTTCAAATGTAAACATCAGAATATTTTTATTTGTGTATATTCTGTTTTATGTATTAAAGACCTTTAATGGTTATGAGCCTTTTTTGTGTCTTTCCATTAATGAAAAGTGTTGCAGATGAAAAGATTTGTAATTTATGAGGAAGATTGAATTGATTGATAGAAATCTGTTTTTTCTTTGATAATAACCTCTCAGCCCTGCTGGATTAGACTGAAACCACATTGCGGGGCCCTGGGTTGATTTTCCACATCACAGATCCCTGTTGATGATTAGAGCGGGGTAACATCAGTACCCTGACTCACCAGGGACAATCCTCAATCCTGGTGTGACGGCAGATTATGACGCTTGCCAGAAAATCCAAGCAGCCAATGTTAAATCCAATCTATTTTTTTGGAGAACATGACCAACACACGAAATTACAGCACTCAGTCAGGTTTTCATTAATGATAGTGGTTACAGCATGAAGTCTTTAACAGCCTCCACCATAACAGTACACATTCAAGTCTTGTGTAACTGAAAGCTTTTGGTAATGTTGTGATTCAGCGTCATTAAACATTACAAATGTTTGGATGAAAATATTAATTTTAATAATTACCTAAAATTATGAATTATTAATCGTTAATATTTAGGATATCTCGGGGCACCACCACACAGATAGCTTTAATACTAATCTAATGGCTGTGTGGACACCATTAGAGTACTAAATTAAATAATTGACTAAATTAATTAATTCAAGCTAG
>JBAMHW010000001.1:33122526-33135811 GCA_037177495.1 Rhadinocentrus ornatus | reverse complement strand
GACCCCTCGAAGATTTCTAAGTGGGAGAACTTGCAAAATAGCAGGGTGTTCAAATACTTAGTTTCCTCACTGTATCTACAGTTTTTAAGAACTCATCAATCTCAGGTCGAGTGCTGCATCTCTAGCGGCGAACGTAAGTGTTGAAGTAAGCAGATGGAGTCTATTTAAAACCACAGGCTGGAACACATCAGTCTAAAGGCCGGCGTAAGCACTGTGTATGGAGGCAGAAGCAGGGTAATCAGGGCAGTGTGCTAGCCAAGCTAAAGCCTAACAACAGGCTGGCTATCCCTTCACTATTCCTGGCGAATGTCTGCTCACTTTCGACCCCGTATGACAAAGTACAGGGACAGAGGTTGTTGCGTTAACTGTAAAAGGGTAAACAGCGGCTGCTGACTCTTAAATGTTGACCACATTATCTGCTGGGGAGTTTACACACTGTTTGTCATAGTTGTTAACATCCCTCAGAGTTCTAATTCCAGCACTTATGGAGCTTTACGATAGTATTGGTTCGATCCTAAACAAGTACCCTGAGGCTTTCCACATGATTGCTGGAGATTCAATCACATAAACCTGACAGTCATTCTGCCTATGGTTGCACTGAATGGCATCTATTCATGGAGAAAGCAACATATGATAGCATGGCGAACCTGGAGGAAACCCATCCACAACAATGTCTCCATCACCAAGGTTGTCACCATCTACCCCAACCAAAAACTCTGGCTGAACAGAGATATCCGCACTCTCAGACCTGCATTTAGGTCTGGAGACACATCTGCATTGAGGATTGCAAGGAGGAACCTGACTGTGGGGGTTAAAAAAGCCAAAGCAGAGTATGCTTCAAAGCGCAGACCAGTCTTTCTGGAAACCAATGGAACATGTATAACATTACATTACATCATAATAACTTGAACACTTTTTATGCCAGTTCTGAGGATTAACAGATCCTCTTGCACAAGGCTCACTCCTCCACCCCTGAGGAGGTGGTGAGGTCAATGCTCAAGATCAACCCATTAAGGCAGCAGGACTTGATGGCGTTTCTGGGCAGGCTTTCTAAGGGATGCAGCACACCAGCTAACGGGAGCCAGACATCTTCAACATCTCCCTTTCCCAGGCTGCAGTACTATCGTGCTTCAAGGCGGCCACTATCATTCCTGTACCCACGTCCCTTTACTGTGACCTCCATGAGCAACTACCGTCCTGTGGCCCTAACATTTGTCGTCATGAAGTGCTTTGAGAGGCTGATAATGGCAGACATGAGGAACCATCATCAACATCAGTGTGGACCTTCACCAGTATGCAGACAGAAAGAACGGGTGCACATTTGACGCAGTAGCAACTGTCGTTCATTTGGCACTCACCTTGAGGAGAAGGATGCACATGTCCGGCTCCTCTTCCAGGATTTTAGCTCAGCTTTTAATACAATCGTCCCTTAGACCCTGGTAAACAACCTTGCAGTGCTGGGGCTAAAAACGTGTCTATGTAACTGGGTTCTGGATTTTCTTAAGCCTCGATTCCAGCAACGGATGCAGGTCGGGATGGGACGGCTAAGGTGCGGATATGGTTTGTAAACTGTAATCTTGTTGCGTTGCACACAGCCAACTGTAATCCTACCTTACCTAACAGCATCAGCTACGTAGTAGCATGACGCCATGACAGCCTATAACCAAAACACAATTCAGAAACAAAGGTGGAGAATGGCGATCATCCAGCAGTTCATGTTCTTTCATCTTGGCGGCGCTTTGTAACGTCAGATTAAATTGAGAATTAATGAACAACAAAGACAATCTGTTGCTCTAAACAAGGAGCCATCTCTGCTTTGTTTTTATGCCAGGTCACATGGGAAGTGACTTTTTTTTTTCACCCAATCAATGGTTTGCAGTGTGTCATGCTCCACCCTTCTGGGTTGGATCAGTTAGATTGGTACCCCAATTGAAGGGTAAAAAAAAGTAGGAACGGTCTGATTGGATTTTAGGGTATTCTTTCCAGTTTTTGCGAGTGGAAATGCAAAAAATACGTCCCACTCTGCACCCATTGGTGGAAACAGGGCTTTACAGACAGAGCATACATACTTAACTCACCCATTACGCTCAACACAGTCTCCCCGAAGGGGGGACTAATATCCCACAACAAAAAGTCAGCATTCAGACAGGAAGTCCACCAATTGCAGAACTGGTGCAGAGCAAACAACTTCTGCATTAATTTCACAAAGACCAAGAAGCTGATTGTGGACTTCAGGAAGACAGCCACCACCAACCCTCTCCTCCCCTCTGCAACCCTAGCAGGCACAGCAGTCCAGGCAGTGTCCAGCTACAAGTACCGGGGCTTGCACATCTCGGACAGCATAGTGACCAGCATAGTGAAAAAGGCCCACCAACATTGCTACTTCCTGAGGAAGCTTAAGGCTGCTGGACTTGGCCTTCCAGACCTCACCTCCTTCTACAGGTGTGGCATGGGGAGCATCCTGACGTAGTCCATCTTAGTGTGGAATGGCAGCTGCACAGCAATGGACAAGAAAGCCCTGCAACAGGTTGTTACACAAACCGTTGCAGGAGCAGGGCCTACGCAGTCAGGAGTGACTCCACCCACCGTTCTCATGGACTGTTCACCCCCTATGGCCTCAGGCAGGAGACTGAGACGCATCAAGATCAAAACTTCCCGGCTAGGGACCAGTTTCTTCTATCAGACCTTTAAACAAACGCAGGCATGCTGGGGAGTTTCTGGGCCTCGGGTAACAAATCTCGTCATGTCGGAATGACAAATAAAACCTTTGAACCTTGAACTTTCTGTAGTAAACCTTTTTACTAAGATCAATGAAATATTTCCTGATCTGAAAGGCAGAGTGGAGAGGAAAGTGGAAGTGATTATGAACCCTGCAGGGAAATGCCTTTTTGGACTTGAACTCACTAGTCACTAATGGTTTAATGAGCAGAAAATAGTGTAGCAGGACTTCAGTATTGGCCAGTGTTGGGCATGTTACTTTAAAAAAGTAATTCATTATAGTTACTAGTTATTTTTGCACAAAGTAACAGAGTTAATAACGGAGTTACAGATTTAAGAGTAATTAATTACTCAAAAAAGTAATTCCTTTACTTTTTAAAGAAAATGTTTAAAGATGTGTCCTTTAATGGGACTTCTCAAATATCTGCATGTTCATGTATTCATAATTAAGCTGAATAACAGAAAAATCATGGACGCTGCTGAATGTCGAAGCTCCGTTTCCTTCTCAGGAGAGGTGCTTCACGTGATTCTGACTACCTCCAGCCACCATGAAGAAACTGTTTCTGGTTCTGATGAACATTTCTCACAATGTTTTGGTCTTTTATCTCTGAGGGTAAATGAATGCGGGTCGTAAAAATAATTCGGGGACAACTTCTGGCTCGAACATGTGACACCGCTTTACTCTTAGTTTGCACCCAGTCACAACACAACACTGCCACTATTCTACTCAAACACTGAGTTTATGCTCCAGTTTTAAACAAATAAAACTCCACCTGCTCTCCATTGTAACAGTAGCACAATATAGTTTGAACAGATATGAATCTTCTGTTCACCGGATAGAAAAATTAATCTCATCTTACATCAGTAACGCGCTGTCAGTAACATTTTATCCTCAGTAACGGTAATGGCATCGTAACGGTAAAAGAGTAAATAGTTAGATTACGTATTTCTATTATTACGACATTCTATTATTTTCCATTTAGCTCCTATAGTCTGTAGCTGTGGAAGCACATTTTCAAGGTTTTCGGTAGATCTGTGCATTTACTAGTGGCTGGTTAACTCATTTGGTAGAGCATCAGTCTCCCATGTGGGAGACCAGGGTTAAAATTCCCCAGGGGATGAACATTAACACCTTTCATTTGGGTCCTTAGGCAGGACCCTTAACGCTACTGTCACACCATTGTAAGTCGCTTTGGATAAAAGTGTCAGCTAAATAAATGTAATGTATGGTTACATACAACTCTGTTATACACCATGTCTATGAATCTTTGTACAAAAGCTAAGCGATAATGAAGCACGCCTCTGTTTTTGTTTTACTACCACATTGTGGTGGTGGTAACATGTTACTACCAGGTGCTGCTGACTAAAACAAGACAAGAACCGTTATATTTCTTATACTTTCTTTATTGAAAAAGGATTTACTATGATATGAACTTCAGTAAAACATACCAAGTGTCTTTATGTGACCATTTTCTCTCTACACACATTCATTCTGTGTTTTCAATAATGAAATTATAATTACCAGTAACATCTGATGATGATCTGTTCAAGCCTTACAGACCTCTTCTTCTCTCTGTCCGGTCAGGCTGTTCTGGTCTATGAGATCTTGAACTATATTGATTACCCAGAAGAGTCCACCGTGACCCATGGTGTTGGTTTGGCCTTTGCTCTGTTTACCTCAGAGTTCTGCAAAGCTTTCTTCATATCCCTGCTGTGGGCAATCAACCTGCGTACGGCAGTCAGGCTGAAAGGCGCCTTCTCCTCGGTGGCCTTTCAGAAAGTCATCTCTCTGCGGGTGCACAGCGGCATTTCAATGGGAGAGGTAGTTAAAAAAACAACCAGCATTTGTCTCAGAAGTCTTAAAATTGTTCTTTTTTTTTCTTCCACCAGCACATCTGTCTCTAATTATCTGTCTCTGGCTTCCTCACATCCAGGTTATAAATGTGTTGACCAACGACGGCCACAGGTTATTTGAAGCGGTCTTGTTTGGGAGCTTCACGCTTTGCACGCCCGTCCTCTTCATAGTGTGTATTGTGTACGCCTGCTACATCCTTGGATACACGGCGCTGATGGGAGTCTGCATCTACCTCATCTTTGTCCCCGTACAGGTCAGACATACAGTTTTATATTTTTTAAACAGAAATTAAATCGGTTTAATAGGAAACGTGTGAATTAAAGTAGTTAACTATTTATTCAATAAAACATTTGTGTTTAATATTTTTCAGAATTATTTTATTATATGTTAATTATTTTAAATTAAATTAATTTCAATAATTATTATCGTAATTTTAATATTTCATGCAGTAACATCAGGTATAACTTTAGATCAGAGGTGAACTTGTCTGTGTTTAGTATCTTAACTAATGCTATTATTTAGTTTATGTAACAAAGATGTCACATATTGATAGAAATTGTAGGAAATTAACAAGAGCGTAGCATAAAATTACGTATTTTCTTTTATGAGCAAACCATTTTGGTTTATCAATACTTTTCCCATAAGACAAAGATAATAACTCATTATGACCATAAATTAGAAAAATTCCACCTGTTTTATTTAATTAAAAAATTATGCCAGAACCATCCATCCATCCATTTTGGAGGTGCTGATTCTAGTCCCTGCCGCTTCACACTCGGCTGCGAATCGCTCCAGTGAGAGTTGAAGATCACGGCCCGATGAAGCCAACAGAACCACATCATCCGCAAAGAGCAGAGACCCAATCCTGGGGCCACCAAATCGGATCCACTCAACACCTCGGCTGTGCCACGAAATTCTGTCCATAAAAGTTATGAACAGAATCGGTAACAAAAGGCAGCCTTGGAAACAATACGGATTTACTGCTGGACCAAGCTCTGACACCGGTCGTACAGGGACTGGACAGCTCGTTCAAGGGGGTCCGGCACTCCATACTCCCGGAGAACCTCCCACAGGAGTACACGGTCGAATGCCTTCTCCAAGTCCACAAAGCACGTGTAGGTTGAGCAAACTCCCATGCCCCCTCCAAGACCCTGAAGAGAGTGTAGAGCTGGTCCACTGTTCCACGACCGGGACGAAAACCACACTGCTCCTCCTCAATCCGATGCCAGATCATTTATTAATTTTTAGATACTTTGGGGTCTGGTGCATTTAAATAACATGATGACAATGGCATCTTCAGAATTCTGAAATTAGAATTCATTGACACTAAATATGACATAATTGATCGCTGGGAAAGAACTAAAATTTTGTGTGGAAATGTTTGTTATTGCAAGGTCTGTAATGTCATGACTGCAGAGGAAGGACTCGAGGGCTGATCTTAGGCAATTAATGATTTAGTTAACTAAAGAGTAATGTTGACAATCGGAAAGTCTAAAAATACAGTTAACTGGGCTCAGTACCTCAGGAAGAGTTGTTAACAGACTGGCAGAGAGTGGCTGATGGGTTTTATACTGGTGAGTTTGTTGAGGTGACAAGGGACAGGTGTGCTGCTATCCCATTAGGTGCTGCTGCAAGCAGAGAGGAAGGATAAGCCTGCAAGAGCAGGAAGCACAAGGGAAGAGAAACAGGGCATGACTTGTAGAATGAAATGATTTGCAATAATAACTGACACATATCTGTGTTGTCCCTTAATGAATCCTAACGAGCTGCCTACAGACATATGCTGCTGATATTGTGTAAGTTCAGGTTAGCTCAACTCTTACCTCAAAGCTACCCCTCATTATTGCACCCTGTGTTTGTTCTCTCCCTTTTCTGGTATCCAGACTTAACTTTCCTTGGTAAATACATGACTTTCTCCTCTGGTTGTCTCACTCTGTGTGCGGTTGAAATCAACCAGTGTAGGTGTGGACTAAACCATTTTGCATTATTTTAGAGGGGTGACAGAGGCCCTCAAAGAACATCCGTCATTATTGTCAGTGTAAAATTAATTTTTATTTCAGGATTTTTAAGGGCCCCCACCCTGCAGTAAGCCCTGAGTAAGTAGTACCGTTACCCCACCCCCATGGATGAAACAGGGGTAAAATGACCACAGTTTAACCAACATTTCCACACGTTTTCCCTGTTTTAACCTTTTTGTCTGATTTCATTTTCTACTGTGAAAGTATTTAGTCTTTACTTTCTTTTTCCTACTGTAATGAAACCCCAAAGGTAATTTTAAATTAAATATATTGATATTTCTTTGTCATTGCAGTTTTTCTTGGCCAAATTTATTAACAAATTCAGAGGGAAAGCCATGCAGATAACCGACAGCCGTGTTCGCACAATGAATGAGATTCTCAACAGCATTAAGCTGATCAAGATGTACGCCTGGGAGGAATCCTTTGAGAGGAAGATTGCAGGTGAGTTACATAGTTACATACCTTTTTCTGTCCTGTAGGTTACAGATGCTTCCAAGCTAAAACTCACCTGGATCGAGTTAATGGATCATTAACAGGCTTCTGTTACCACATGTATAAGGATGGTGGAAAAATACACAATCACAGCTTTTACAGCTTTATGTTGAGTAGTGTTGTTCTGTACAGTCCAGCCATAGATCAGCACACATGAATGCACCACCTCCCAAAAATTACATCAAAATGAAACAATTTTTTTCTCAGACTCTCCCAGAACAACATCCCAGAATGTGATTGCTCCGCTGCCAACAGCTCCTAATATTTTTATTAGCTTGTATCCAGGTTCAGAGAACCTGGGTTGGCCAACACCAGATTCACACATTAAGTTCAGATGTCAGCTGTGTTGCTTCTCATTCATCTCGAATGACATTGTGTCTGAATCTGTTGCTCTTTGCTTTGCTCGATTAACCGGTGCTGAAAAGTTGGGAACAGTTCAACTTATCCAAGCGGCAGCAAATTAATTATGTGTCTGACTGATTATCACTACAGCTCCAAACATCTGGCCAACCCATCTTCAGTTTCTGAATCCTTCCTTAATGAACTGATAATCACTATCATGTTACCACTTAGCGAGAACTCCACTGTTAGATTCAGCTGATCCAGACCAATCACGGCTGCTGGATATGTAGACCCTGCTTCCTCATAGACTCCTCTCGGCTCCTAAAAGTGTTTTTGGTTTTATGATGAAGCGTTGATGCAACACTGTAATAAACTGAATATTTTACTTGCATCCAATTTAAAAGAAGCAAATATTTTCAATAAAATGTAAAACTGCTAAGTTTCATTTGATATGTTGATTTTTACTTTTTTATTTCACATGTGATTTACATCCTGTTTTTGTGTACACTGTGCACTGCATCCGGAGACTTTTAGAAATTGGGCTGTAGATTCAAAACAATCAAGTTGTCCCCATATTGTCCCACTGGTCCACGATCTGGGGGGGGGGGTGCTGCAGAGTTTATCTTAATATTTGACTCATCCCCTTTGTTTACATTTTAGAAAAAAATCCTGTTAACAAACTTCTTTCTCATTGAAGATCTATTTATTTTTATAGCAGAATCCATGTTGAACTATGAGTTTGCATGCAGCAGGTGGAATTAGGACTTACATCAGGAAAGTTTTGTGTGCAGTGCTTTTTTATGTCACATGCTTGCAAACTCATGGAAGGGACTTTTCTCAGCGGTACACATTATATGAGACCCTAAATTTGTAATTGTTTGGTATTTTTTCTTTTTTTTTTCAAGAAAACAAAATATCTGGTCATAATATTAATGCATTATCAGAATTAAAACTCCATCTGTGAAAGTTCTTGTGTTAAAGCATATTAACTTCATGTCCTTTCTTACAGGCTTAAGAAAAACTGAAAAGAAGCAAATACAGCTGGTGAGTTACATCCAGAATGCAAACACCAGCATTACCAGCATTATCCCCACCATGGCCACCGTCCTCACCTTCCTGCTGCACACTTTGTTGGGACTGCAACTCAACACGTCTGATGTGAGTTTAGCAGAAACGTTCTGTCCTTTATTAACATGTACATTTCACACAGTGTTCAGCTAAAATCTACAAGTTGGCTGTCAGTGTTTAACAGCACCCTCACGCTGTGTTTGAGTGTTTCTCTCTGTTGTTACCAGGCCTTCACCACCATCGCCATCTTTAACGCTATGAGGTTTAGCCTCGCTCTCATGCCTTTGTCTGTGAAGTCGCTGGCTGAAGCTGCTGTGTCCGTGGCACGATTAAGGGTAAAATCTTCTATTTGTGCGCTGCACAACACCTTTTAATTGTATTTGCTAATTCACACGTGGTGCTGACAGGTTTAGATAAGAGATGTAATTTGGTCAGCAATGGGAACACCTTTAGCTTAGATAAAGTTTAATTTATTAACACATTTTTAATCATTTTTATAAATCGGATTTATATTTTATTAACTGATTCAATTTGTAAGTTTATTTTTAATTAAATACTGGTGACAAGCAATTTATAATTAAATTAAATGTGTCTGTTTCAGAAAATATTGCTGATTCAGAATTCGGAGCCCTATCTGATGCAAAAGAAAGACAGCAACTCAGCCATAGTGATGGTTAATGCCACGCTTTCCTGGACCAAACCAAACAGCCAGCCGGACCAACCAGCCAGCCAGGCCAATGGGGGGATGGAGCAGAAAACAGATGAGATATACCAGAATGGACAAACTGACACTTCACCAACCCTGAGGAACCTCTCCTTCACCCTGCCTAAGGTGTGCTGTACCTCTGATAAAGATAAATTAGGTTATCTGGACTCTGCTAAACATGAACTAATGATCAGTGTGTTTTTCCTGCAGGGCAACCTGCTTGGTATCTGTGGGAACGTGGGGAGTGGAAAGACATCATTGATTTCCAGCATTTTGGAACAGGTTGCTTTTGTTTTTGCATTTTCTCTTGATTATATATTTCCTGCCTCTGCAAGTCTTTCTTATATATACTTTTACTGGTAGTTTTGTTTCTTTATTTTATAAAATCCTCCTTATTTATATTTTTTCTTAAAATCCAATTAATTTTAACATAATTTTGATTTATCCAGGAAGGTTTTTTTAATGTCTGCTCATTTTTGTCTTTTAGATGCACCTTCATCAAGGCTCCATCACAGCTGACGGCACGTTTGCTTACGTTTCCCAGCAGGCCTGGATTTTCCACGGAACTGTTCAAGAAAACATCCTGATGGGGGAACCTTTCCATCAGGCCAAGTATTTACACACTCAGATTTTTGTCACATGCAAACTTTAAAAATAAGATAATCTGTCACCTCTGATCTGCACTAACACAGACGATGAAACACGGCTTAGCTGAAGGATTTTTCTTCTTTTGAACGTGTGCGGCTTTGGAGGTTATCTCACATGAAAAATGTTTAACTGGGAGAAAGTTCCTCATATCTCTGTGAAGTCTCATCTGGCAAGTTAGTCAAACACGACCAGAGGTCACCTCCGTTATCTGGCAGCTTTGTCCGCAGAAAGCCACCTCACGCTGCCAGAGATGGCGAAACACTGCCTGCTGTTCAGCACACAGACTTTATGGAGAGTAAATTACCGTCACATACTGTAACATCTCATAAACCACCAGCGATTCACCAACAGAGCAAAAATATTTCAGTGTTGTTAACTTAGCTGTTGTATATAAAAATAAAATCATCTTAACCATTTAATATATATATGTGCATCCTTGAGACAAAGCAGTAAAAACAATACAGATCATTGACTACTTGTGGTGCACGTGGTAATAAATGATTGGAAGATTTAATTTATAAAACACACACTCATCGGCCACTTTATTAGGTACATCATCTTCGAGCTTGTACGTGTTGTGTTCAGAGACTGAAACCAGTCGTTATTTGAGTCCCTGTTGCTTTTTTTCTATCATCTCCAACCACTTTGCCCATTTTCACATCAACGAGGCATATTCATCCAGAAAACTGCTTCTCGCTGGATAATTTTTCTTTCTCAGATTAATATCTGTAAACCCTAGACATAGTTGAACTTGCAAGTCGTCTTAAAGTCGAGTAGCTGCCACGTGATTGGCTGAATAACTCTATGTGTATACAAGCAAACAGGTGTATATCAAGTTGTGTCATATGACTTGATGCATTTTCATATTTATAAAAATAATTTTATAGATTTTCCTTGTATATTTACCAAATAAGCTGTCTCATTGTTACTCTGCAGATATGACAGAGTTGTGGATGTCTGTTGCCTCAGAGCTGACCTGAAAATACTCCCATACGGTGATCAAACTGAGGTACAACAGGAGTTTCCTCTTCTTGGTCTGACTGCATTTGTTTTTCTTTCTTTTTCTTAAAGCATGGCACATTTAGATTTAACCGGCTGCCGAGGGAAGAATGACCCTTGCTAAAAAGAAAAATGCACAGTCGCCCCTACCCCCTTCCCCTCGATTAGCTCTCACGCGTTTAAAGAAAATGCTTCTGTGATTGTCTGTGAAGACAGTTTGGGAACTGTTGTCATCTGTTTCTCAGCATCAAAGTAAATGAAATTAGACCCTCTACTCCTGCGCTTGTCAGTCTGTGTACAGGACCTGCTTCAGCTCAGACATAGAAAGAGATGTAATTGCTACCAGGTCTGAAAGTAATGGTGCTTCATTAAAAGCCTTTAGGGTGCAGAAAAGTTGTATATTACACAGAATTACAAGCTTTTCCCAACCTTTAGTACACCTAAATAAAACATTTAGCTATAACTGTAAAGTTAAAAACAAAGGTTGATGTATCCTTCACCTTACATCCTGATGGCTCAGCAAGGTAGAGCGGTCGTCTTGTAGCCTGAGGGTTGCTGGTTCGATCCTCGGCCAAGTCGAGTTCATGTTAAGGTGTCCTTGGGCAAGACACCGAACCCCTAATTGCTCCTGCCGGATGAGTGCCACGCAGAAGCTGCCATGCGTGAATGTGACATATATGTGAAGTGCTTTGGATAAAAGTGCTATATAAGTACAGACCATTTGATGACCTTCAAATGTGCTTTTTTGTTGATTAAAAAAACACTTGTGCAGATTTAGGCCTGTGTTGCTGCAAGTTCACACATTTTCTATTCATAACACTGTTTTGTTTTTTTGTTTTGTTTTATGTTGATCTTTGACCACAAAATTCTCAGTCTTAATATTAAACCTGTTATTTATACAAGATCGTTCTATAACATTTGATTAAAATGCTGCTTCTACATAACAGCACCAGTTACTTATCAACACACGACAAATGAAAGAAACCCAAACTGATGTTAATCTAGAAACCAGATGTGTGCCAGAGCTCTTCATTTATAGTTATAAAACTCTATTGTCATGAAATAAGATGTTCAGTGACAGAAAAATACAAATCTGGTTTAGAAAGTGCCCTAAACTGACTATAAACAAGAAACTTTATTATATTGAAGCATGAAGCATCACAGTACTGGATCTTACATATTGATTTTCAAGTCCAAGTGTGTCTCTTGTTTGTTTGTTTTTTATTATTATTACTTTACTCAGTTGCAACTGCACTGTCCCATTAAAAAAACAACAGCAAACATAATAAAACCTTTTCTCTTTGTGAAAAAAATCAGATTTTATTTTTCTGTTCTAATAGTAAATAATAATAATAATACGTTTTATTTATATAGCCCTTTAAAAGATACTTAAAGTAAAAAAAAAGAAGCAAATAGAGAAAATTGAATAGGAGTAATAACAACAGCATACAAGTAGATGTCAAGTATTAAACATTAAAATATTTAAATATATTAGAGCCTGTGTTGAGTGGTCTTGGCATGTTTCTGTTGTTTCGATGGCAGATAGGAGAGCGGGGTCTGAATCTCTCCGGGGGACAGAAGCAGAGGATCAGCCTGGCCAGAGCTGTCTACTCCAACAAGGACATCCTCCTCCTTGACGATCCGTTATCGGCTGTCGATGCTCATGTGGGGAAACACATTTTTGAAGAATGCATAAAGAAGGAGCTCCGAGGAAAATCTGTAATACTTGTTACACACCAGCTCCAGGTAGAGTCCATTCACTTGTCTTCATCTTTAGCGGATAATCCATCTGATCTTAAATGTTTAGGAAAAATAAATGTTGGGTAAACATTTTTTTTTTAATAATTTTTTGCCGGAAGTTTAATGTTAAAAATCAACACTTAATGACCGTCTCATATTTAAACAATGATTAAACAATAATTACGAACCTTCACTTAAAGAACTGTTTTAAAATGCAATAAAAACTTAAATCTGTAACTTGTAGGTTCATTTGCACATTTAATAAACAGAGACAAGTTCAAATAAATGATTTTCAGTCTAAATGAAGTAGAGAGAAATGGGAAAAGACTAACTTTTCTAGTAACAGTACTCTTGAAAATGATAAATTTAGACTTTTTAGAGGTGACGGGTAAGGGTGTATGGATTGAGTATTAAAGGAACATCCACTAAAGCTTTGATCTTTACCATCACGGTTGGGTCATGGTTCACCCCTTTGTGCCAAATGTGTTCAAAGAATATTGATACAATCTAAATAAAATATTTATCAATACAAGATTGCAAGATTTGATCTTTCAAAATCTAGTTGCTAGCTTGCTTTGACGCTGCATTTTACTTAAATGGACAAAACCACCTTACTAATTCTTCACAGTTATAACAACTGCTCGCTAGGGGGCGATAGTTCTCAAAATAGCCGCTGACTAGGAAGAAAGAAGAAGAAAA
>JBAMHW010000001.1:33084312-33103863 GCA_037177495.1 Rhadinocentrus ornatus | reverse complement strand
GGAGATTCCTGTACTGGTGAAAATTTAGATTGTTTTTAGACTTCCAGTTCACTAGAATAGTTTTCTTTGCGATACATGAAGACCATGTGTGCTTTGTTAGAAATAAAAAGGATTCTAATTGAATCAGTTGGGGTTAAATAACTTGTTGTCAGCTAAAAGATAATGGCCCATGCAGTAATTAACCAATAGCAGGCTGGTACCAGTTTGCTTTATTAAACCCAGGTGGTGACTTTTTTGGTCAAGTATTGTATCGTAGTAGTAGGTTAAAACCTACTTTTCAAAAAGAAATGCATTTATTCTTTGTATTTTATGTTTTATAGTTTCTACTCTGTTATCTAAAAGTCGACACATCTTTAGAAATGCTGGCTTCGTAGCTCAGGCATCCATCTTCATCACTCCTGCCTCCTGCCTGTTTTTTGTTTTCATATTTCATTAGTGGAGCTCACAGCATGTACCATCAGCTTCGATTATCCTCCCTGTCAGCCAACCAGCCTTGCCTGTCTACTGGCTTTAGTGATTACAGGCTTCAGGGGACAGGTAATCAGGTCACGGTTACACTGTCACCCCGTCAGTCTGCAGAGACCACAAGGAGCATATGGGATAAATAAACTCTCAGTTACCAAACTAAAATATCCTGAATACTGTCCAGTCAGCTGGAGATAGTATTTTTTTTTTTTTTATGCTACACAGTGAGGCTTGTTGAGGTTTTTCTGTGGCTAGTAAGTCAAATTATGAAGAGGGCAGTTCCAAGAATAGTTGGTAAAGAGTCTGTAATACTTGTAAATGTACAATAAAGCAGTCTTCCCACCCTAACCAGTTTCTATTTAATGTCTCTCGATGCGGAGGAACAGCGAGTCTACTTTAAGTCCCTCCCGCATCACCGAGCTTCTCACCCTATCTCTAAAGGAGAGCCCAGCTACCCTGCGGAGAAAACTCATTTTGGCCGCTTGTATTTGCAATCTTGTTCTTTCGGTCACTACCCACAGCTCGTGACTACAGGTGAGGGTGGGAACGTAGATCGTCCGAGAGCTTTGCCTTTTGGCTCAGCTCCTTCTTCACCATGACAGACCGATGCAGAGTACGCATCACTGCAGACACCTCACCAGTCTGCCTGTCGATCTCCCGCTCCATCCTTCCCTCACTCATAAACAAGAGCTGAGAAAATTCGGTTTTGGAGGTGCTGATTTTCATCCCAGCCGCTTCACACTCGGCTGCAAACCGCTCCAGCGAGAGCTGAAGATCACGGCCCGATGAAGCCAACAAAACCGCATCATCCGCAAAGAGCAGAGACCCAATCCTGAGGCCACCAAACCAAATCCCCTCAACACTTTGGCTGCACCTCAAAATGCTGTCCATAAAAGTTAGGAACAGAATTGGTGACAACGGGCTGCTTTGGCGGAGTCCAACCTGTACTGGAAATGATTCTAATTAACTGCCGGCAATGCGGACCAAGCTCTGACACCGGTTGTACAGGGCCGGACAGCTTATAAAAGGGGTCCAGCACTCCATACTCCCGGAGTATCCCATGCAGGAGTCCCTGGGGCACACGGTCGAATGCCTTCTCCGATTCCACAAAGCGCACTAAATGAGCAAACTCCCATGCCCCCTCCAAGACCCTGAAGAAGGTGTAGAGCTGGTCCACTGTTCCACGACCGGTAAAAACCACACTGCTCCTTCTCATTCCGTGGTTCGACTATCCAATGGACCCTCCTCTCCAGGACTCCTGAATAGACCCTACCAGGGAGGCTGAGGAGCGTGATCCCCCTGTAGTTGGAGCACACCCTCCGGTCCCCCTTTTTGAAGAGGGGGACCACCACCCCAGTCTGCCAGTCCAGGGGAACTGTCCCCGATGTCCATGTGATGCTGCAGAACCGTGTCAGCCAAGACAATCCTACAGCATCCAGAACCCTAAGCAACTCTGGGTGGACTTCATCCACCCCCTGCCACTGAGGAGCTTTTTAACCACCTCATCAACCTTAGCCCCCCATCCCCACTGTACATAGTGTTGACGGAGCACTGCTTTCCCCTCCTGAGCCACCAGATGGTGGACCAGAAACTTCTCGTAGCCGTCCGAAAGTCATTCTCCATGGCCTCTCCAAACTCCTCCCATGCCCGAGTTTTTGCCTTAGCGACCGCCGAAGCCCCGCTTTGCTTAGCCCGCCGATACCCATGAGCTGCTACCCGTGAGTCCTACGGGCCAAAAAGGCCAGATAGGACTCCTTCTTCAACGTGACGCAATCGCTTACTGCTGTTGTCCATCAACGAGTTCGGGGGTTACCGCCATGACAGGCATCAACGACATTATGGCCACAGCTCCGGCTGGCCACCTCACAAATAGATGCACTGAACACAGCCCACTCAGACTCAATATCCCCCGCCTCAACTGGGACATGGTTGAAGCTCTGCTGGTGATGGGAGTTGAAGTTCTTTCTGACAGGGGACTCTGGCAGACATTCCCAGCAGACCGTTACAACACGCTTGAGTCTCTCAGGCCTGACTGGCATCCTCTCCCACCATCTGAGCCAACTCACCTACAGGTGGCGATCATTTGACAGCTCCGCCCCTCTCTTCACCTGAGTGTCCACGACACATGGAGGTTTGATTACATGAAGGTTTATTCCTGCAAGGTTAAATACAGCATTGATTCATCTCTGCATACCACCCTTTACAGAATACTTCCACATTATCTTATTCAGAATGGCGGTAATCTAAAAATAGAACAGCTTCATGTTATTTAATAGGAATTCCTCGGCACACAGACCAACTTCTGAGCAGATTGATGAGGAGGAGGAGGAGCAGTTCACACAGCTGGATCATTACCTATGAGAGCCAGTACAGGCTGACAGGAGAAAATGTCCTTATGCAATAATTTCACAACGCTATGTGTAAAAACATTTCTTAAACATCTTGAAGTTTAATTTATTTCTATCTTTTGATGTCATCAGTACAAAACATTATAGCAACAGCGTAAAGAAAATCCCCTCCGCTCTAATTAATACAAAAATATTAATTACTCTGGTGTTCTCATAGAAAACAGATGGAAAAGGCTACAGGATCTCTACATTGATTAGGAAGGGTTATTTTTGTAAATTACATTATAAAAAATTTAGAAACAGGGAAAAAAAGCATCCAGCTAGTGTTTCACTCTTCAGCTGTTTACCCACACAACATATATTTTAATGTTAGGTAAACATCATTTAAACGCCCATTAATGCTCCCATATGTATGTAAATAGAGACGTTCGTTTCAAATGTTGTCATATGTCGTTGTCCTCACTAATTCGTGCATCTTTTGCATTACCAAGTCAATTCTCTACGTCACTTCCCCTCTTTTATTCATATGAAGGTTAGTTTGTTTTCCATTTGCTGTTTGCTTTCAAGTGGGTTGCACCAGGGTTTATTTGCAAGTGAACCAAGACCCCCTGTTTTTAAGTGGACCAGAGTTTGCTTTTTTGATCTGTACCAGAGTGCAAATGTGCATTCACACCGCTCAAAACAATCCACAGAATCTGTGAAAGTGGATCATATTTTGTTTAAAGTGGACCAAACGGCATAGTGTGAATGAGCCCTAAGTTTCATACATTCTTGGTACTCCAAAGCACGTTTGTGGCTAAGCTGGTGCTGCAAATTTGCACGTGTCTGGAGACAGCTGTAGCTCGACAATGTAGGTGGTCCACGCCTAATCTTTTTAAACCAAAATATCTCCAGACAACAGATACATCTCCTTTTTTCTGTGTCGTGTTCAACTTTAACATCTGCTACAGCTTCATTTTCTGAAAAGTCTCTGTCCATTTTCATTGGTCAACATCTCCAGTGAAACAGCTGCTCTGCTGCATGGATGTTTAGTGGTGCAGCAGTGAAAAAAGGCCCCCAAAAACAGTTTACAGCTGTACCATACTGACTGGGATGACCAGATACAAGACGTGACTGGGTTGTTAATCAGACGTAGACAAGTAATGGGTTAGCTGATCATTTTCCATGTTATATTTGCACCTTTTTGTTGTATTCCACTTTGTTTTTCTCCATTTAAACTCTTTTTTTTTTTTTTTTTTTTTATTAAAATTACTTAATTTTGTGAAAATCATGCTGAATAATTTAACATGGTGTTTTTTTTCCTGCTTACATTCACATTTGAGTGTAATGTTACCGTCACTGTCATAATCAATATTTTCTTTATTTTTTTAATTATTAAATTCTTTTTTTGCCTGCAATGGATTGTTAAAATACTGGGATAGGCTCCAGCTTACTCGCGACCCGTAATGGATCAAGCGGTTTAGATAATGGATGGATGGACATTTTTTTTTGTTCTTGGAGTTAACATTTTACCTGCAACGATAGCTTCTTTTTTTTCTCTCTCTCTCTTTCAAAATCGTCACCTAACGATTGTAGAGATTGCAAAGGCCTCATCGAGAGTAAAAACGTGATTTCTTGCAAACAAAGGTGAAGAAGTGTGAAATTCTAACACTTGTAAAATGTAAATGGACACATGGCTGAATTGTGGAAGTAAACGGCTGTGCCACGAAGATTAAATGTTCTCATCATTCATCTACCTTGTCAGTTAGGATCCTTTGGAGTCCATGTTCTCCTCAGTGGTATTTCCTTTCCCTCATAGTTTCTCTAATGATGGAAAATTTGGGGCCGTGTGGTTAACAGAAATAGCAACACTTCTGAAGGACAGGCTTTTGCACTGCACTGAAGAAATAGTGGTAGCACTGTATATATGTGTGTATGTGTTGTTGTTTTTTTTATTGAGGGGCTATTTTAGCTCTATGACTGACCAAGTGTGTTTTTTCAAGTCAAATACATGGCCTGCTCTAGCAGCTTTAAGCTAATGCAGACTGCAGAGGGTAGACCCGAGAATTTCCAGTTTGATTAACTGTGGTGATGGGTGGTTAAACCTAAACCTTCACACACAGCAGAAAAGATAAAGGAGGGCCATACTGTTGCTGTAAAAACTTGTGAACTGTCTTTGCTGATGTGATTTTGGAAAACCACAGACGCACTTTTGTTCTCTCCACTGCACTGAAAGTTTCTGGTTTGCATGTGGCTGCAGGAGTATTGATCCATTTTAGCAGAAAAAATGCTTTCACAGTAGAAAAGCATGCAGAAGATTTCACTTCTATTAAATTAAACTAAAGAAAAAAAAATTGAACAGACTCTCCTCACCATCTGTTCTCTAAATTGATGAACAGATCCTTCTCCTTCCAGCAGTCTTCCTGCAGGGTAGCATCTTTAAAGTGAGAATATCAAATTAAAACTCTGTATTTTAACCTTTTAGCCCTTTTTGGAATAAAAGTTTTCAGGATTGCCCCTCCACCACTTTAGATTTCAGCTGAAAAATATAAACAGCCACTAGACAGATAGCTATAGAATTTAGTAAAGGCAATAGGGATGAAATTATGCACAAAATAATATGCCATATTAATTATTGCTGACTGTGGATAGATGTGCATTCTTTCCCCTTATAAGTTTGAAATGATCCACATAAATAACAAAATCAAACGCTTTACATCATACATCACGTTCACACATTCACACACACGCTTACGCACTGGTGGCAGAAGCATGCAAGGCGCTCAACCATGACCCATCAGGAGCAATTTGGGGTTCGGTGTCTTGCCCAAGGACACCTCCATATGAACTCAACTTGGTCAATGATCGAACCGGCAACCCTCAGACTACAGTCTACCTTGCTGAGCCATGTGGAACCCGCATCAGCATCTTCACTTTATAGTCCATGCTATTTATTATATGTAAGCAAGCTAGCATGTTAACGTAGCTCACTGTTACTTTGTGTCTTAAAAAGCATGTTTCTGACTTACTCTGATGACTTTTACTGACTGGAGAGAGCTCATGCAGGATGGATGTTGAATTAGCCGTTGTTAGGGGGCGCCTCCCTGAGAAAATCGGTTCAATAGTTCAGTAGTGCTTCTTTAAACTAGGATTATGATACTTTAACATTATATAAAAGCTTCTAGTTCTCTGCTTGATGGCATTTTATAGCATATTTTCCCAGAGGACCACCTTCATGCAACTACCAAAAAGTTGTGGGTTCTCAGTTAAAGCAACTTAATCAGTTTATTCACTTTATAAGAAAATAGAGAAGCGCTTTGAATGTTGCAGCTGCAAGAAATCAGAAAGGCCTTATGTGTTACCTTGTAAAGGATAGTCCAGTGTTTTCTTTGCTAAAGGACATGATGAAGCGCTAAAGCTCCCGTACATAACATTTAGAAAAATCATTCAGCTCCTCTCGTTGCTTACACCTGGATGCTTTTTAGTGATTTCAGTCATATTAAAACTTTCTTGAGGAAAAGGGCTGTTTACCTGTCAGTAGTTGTATTTGTGAATTTAACCCTGACTAGTAGGTTTTTCATCAATCATCATTAAACTTTTATGAATGGGTTTTACAATTTCCTGACTAAAAAATCTAATATTTTCTCCAGAATAATATGATGGTTAATGTTCACTTGGGCTCGAAAAAATAAGATCATTATTTGGGTTAGAATAAATATTTAAAGTTAGCCAAGTTCACCGCCGTAGTCTTGAGTCCAGCTGAGGTGGTCTAGCTTAGGTTTTTATTTAAAAAATTGCCAACGCCTCCTATTGTTAAGGATTTGTTGACCTAAAATTGTTCTGAGCTATGTTACTGTGAAAAACCATGTCTTAATTTCCAAGAAAAGTCGTTTTAAGGCTACTGAAATATTTTTTTAAAGAATAATCCACTTGTATTTCTTACTTTTGTTTGATTATGGCTGTAACTAATAATTACAACATCCTGTATCGGCCTGTGTGAGCAAGTATTGAGAGTTTGGACATATAAAATACTTTTATACACAATTTTATATTAGAGAAATATGTCAAATGTGGTTATTGTTTTAAGTTAGCAGTGATTAATCCCCCCTCTCCTTTCTTGTACTCTGCACACTATTTTTTCCCTTCCTGTGGTTTCTGGAAAGCTTCTAATCTTTTGGACTTGACTCTTCCTGTGGATCACCCCATAAATCAGAGTTGAGCCAGCCTTTCCAAACCAGCCAAACCACTGGCTGCGTCCTACCGCTGGGCCACACACCAGCACGTTTGATGCTAAATATGCTGCAGAAGAGCACAGGAATTACACTCAATAAATACAGAAATCAAATAAAACAATTTCAAAATATTAACTTTGCAATCTACTTTCCTGCAGTCGTATAAACCTGCCTTTGTTGCTCACAGTAAATAGGTTTCCCTCCGCTCTGCCAATTTAAACAGTAATGTTGGGTCAATGGGAGCGTGGCTTGGCTTAATTAAACTCAGTGTTGGTTTGCGGGGACTGGGTCCAGGCCAGATTGCTATGGGGCTGCTCAGGGTTCTGACACTGGTCCTAATGGTGCCAACACTTCATTAATGCAGGCTGTGCAGGAAGACGCTCTCACTTCATGCTGAGTTGAGGACTACTTTATGACTGCAACCTCCACACTCTCCATTTAAGAGTCAGATTTAAGTCAGCTGTGTGTGGCTTTTAGGGATTTTCCACAAGTCCAGGTTGACCTGCTTCATGCTGCAATATGCTGCTTTAGATTGTAAAGTTTTGTTCTTTCACTGTGCAGGATATCTGGACAGAACCCTGCTGCCGTGGTCCTGTTGTGTAACAAAACGTTTGATTGACATCACAGGCCTGCCTCCTCCTCCGGTCTTAGGAAAGAATAAATTGAAATAAAATAGAAATCTGTTGAACTTTCAGAAGTTTTATATTTGGCTATATTGATCTAAGCTGCACACAGTAAGACTTGATCCTTTAAGCACCATAGTATAAATGACAAGCGGTACTTTGCATCGTCGTTGATGCCGTAGGACTTAAAGGGTTTTGGTTTTTTAGGTGAGAAGGAGGAATTTGAACTGGATGCCAGTGTAGTTTCATGAGAACTGGCATGATGTGAAAGTGGTGTGAGGTCTTAGTGAGCAGTCTTGCTGCAGAGTCTTGGACCAACTGTGAACGGCTCATGGAGTATTGACTTGATAATAAAGAGACTTACAGTTGTCTAAGCAGGGTGATATGAATGAATAACTGCTTCTTCATCGTTGTTAAAAAATTTTATATTACAGATTTTTTTGCATGATTTCAGTTGTCCCTGTATTTTTAAAAAACCCAACAAGATTAGAAATTCACTGCAAATTTACATGTCTAATTTAAAAAAGGATGCAAAACCTGTAATTGTGAAATTATTTAAAATTTTTTTTTTTTGATTAAACAGTAACATTAATTTCACCCAAAAAAAAAAGTAAAAATGCCAAATTCATGTTTAATACTGTTACTACTTTATTTTACAGTATTTTCTTTATGCATCCTAAAGGCAGATTTATACTTATCGATTACGGCGTAGCTGACGCTGGTGAGTTTACTTTTACACTCTAGCGTAGGAGTTCTCCTCCTAACCTGAAGGTGGCAGCAGGGGTGGTATCGGCCGGTAAACTCACTAGGTCAGAGTTATTTTGATGATTTACTTCAGTTCAGTAGGTATTTTCTGTTTTAAAACAACAATGGCGTCCAGTATGGTTCAGTGTCTTTTTTTAGCTTGTGGAGGAAAGCAAAGCAATAATTCGATCAGCCTCTCATTAACTTAAGCCAAATGTTGTTGTTTTTTTAAAAATGGCTGTTACTACACAAATTTATTAACATCCAGGTATCCCAAACTGACCAATCACAAGGGAGAACTTCGTGTAACCGTCTGCGTAGCAGGAGCGCACGTCAGGTCTGGAAGAGATGCGCGTCGGGGTTTAAAGTATTCTAGCACCATGCCGGATCTTCGTCTCCGGAGTTTTTTGTGGTTGGTTTTATATATTCACACAAGAATAGAATAAGACATGATTACATGCAGCTTGACTTGGCTCTTGGTTGCATGATCTTCCAGACTTCACTGTATGAGACTGATTGATGCATATGGACAGGCTAGTATGAAGGCTTCCTCTGGACTCTACTTGTTCATACGCCAACTTTAGAAAATCCCCTCTGTGTAATCTGAAGGAGATAGAAATGGTAATGTTGAAACGTGTTGTGTGGTTGGGGGTATAGTGGTGGTGGGTAGGAGTGTACGTAGAGGACCCTCAGGATGAAGGCTGCAGATCTACTTACCATCGCTTTCCAACATAAAAAAAGATGGTATTACTTTGCTGAAAGCACTGAATTTCAATGAGAGCATGAACAAACAAAGAAGTAAAAGAATTCATTATAATATCATTTAGTAGATCAGAAGATTGGACTGAAGCTACATATACTGAGGAGTGAAAATCTGTGTAGCTTAGACAAGAGATTGATTTTTTAATATATATTTTACTGTAAAGTACACATCATGGGCTGCTGTGTAGAAAAGTTGAATTTTGAAGTGAGATAAAAGGCGAGAGTTACTGCAGATCATTACAGAACCACCAGTTGGAAGTATTTTAGCATCAATTGACCATGATAGTAATCATATTGATTCTTTTTACAAGATGAATACTTTTATACCCATGAGCCTTTGCGGTTTCTATGTAAAGATGCCAGGCAGAGGCAGAAAAACAAGCTATTGTGAGTTAAGAACAAATAGTTAGTTTAGGGGTTCATATACACCAACTGGGATTGGTTTCCTGTGACGTAGTTAATCTTTCACTTAGGAATATTTATAAAACACCAAATGCAGAATGGGCCTATAAAATTAGTTTGAATTTGTTCTCAAATTCTGTGTTTTTCATTTTTCCTCTGAATTCTGTCTTTTTTATGTGGCCTCATTTTTTTTCGTGGGAATGTGTCAAATTGTGCTGGGTGTATAACATTTAAAATTTCTAACCCTAGATTCGAACTCTGCATTAAGGAGCTGTAGCATCTGTGTTTGACCAGCTGCTCCGCCAGCCATAAACATCCTGTCATTTGTTTATTTTAAACAGTGGTCTGCTTGTTGGTAGTTTCTTCAGCTATATGTTTTATATATTTTTCCTCACTGACCGTCTTCAGGACAGCCTCTAAGTGCAGATCAAACACACGGGGAGAAGACATTCAACTCTCTTCTAGCGTTTCTTGTTCATTTAGCCAAGACAATGTAAAAACCTAAATTAGTGGGTAAATGGATCACACCCACATATGAGTAAATTCCACGATATACTATGTTTTACAATTGATTCCAGTTAATTAAGCCTGTTCGCGTGATCATTACCTGATTTCTGGAGTTATCAGGTTATTTATGGTATCATGTACTGCGTGATCTGATTACCTAGATTTTTCCCTAGTACTCTGATGTCTTTGTGTATGTATATCTCGCATTTCTGATTTTAATTGTTTTATATCTTCATACATTTTTTGACATGTGCGAAAAACTCAATTGGTTCTATCTTTTTAAGGTCTTCTGTTAAAATGACTGAGGTGGCACCATCACAACATGAGTGGGATGCAAAATAAAAATAAAAATGGTGAGCAGCAGCTGTAAGTTGGAGTATAAACAAAGTAAAACATTCGCATAATCATAATCTATTTTGCAGGCTTATTCGCCCCTATGTTAGCCGCTAACGCTAAGACCATGTTCAACAGGAAGTTATGGCAGTACGTATACATGTACTCCAAAATAAATCCAGTGAATTTAGACACGGATTTTTTGAATATCTCATTTCAGAAGTGCATGTTGACACATTATTATGGAAATCATATGGCCTTGTAAAAGCAAGAACATCAGGGACAGGAGTTTTCCTTTCTGGGGACTATTAGTAAAACCTACGGTGCATTTAAAAGCATTAAAGTAAAGCTTGACAGCTTCCACAACCTGAAGCTTTTCTGAAAAAGACTGCTTCATCCTTGTCCACTTCAACATTTATGTCTTAGACCCTAAGCTAGTCACTTAAAGTTTAAACCATTTTAGAGTTTAAACCAGTAATTTCCCTCTAAATTGCTCTTTTTTCTGTGAATTATTTCTTTAGGAAAGAAACAGTCTTAAATATAAGAGGTTTCATTAGTTTTGAAAGATAGAAGCTGTCTGAAACACACATCCAAGCTAACCTCACCACGGTAACAGCTTTGCAAGCAAACACGACAATAGCAGACAGCAAGAAGAAGAAGAAAAAAAAAAGGGGGCCCACATTGTTTGAGGATTGAAAGTTTATTTGGAGACCAATTAGTGTTTTTTACGGTGGGAGCAGTGAAAATTGAAGTGCAGCTGTATTTTACAGGGCAGCTTGTGTTTCAATCTGTGTTGCAGGCATGACATCAGTGTCTCTGTGTTGAGACAGGAAAATCTTAGCCTACTGCTGCCATAAAAGCAACACAATAAAGAAATGACATCACAGTGGGTCAGTAATTAAATGAGCAGACTGCTGTCTTAGAGATTTTACTAGGCTGGAAGAGTTTGAGTAACATTGTGGTGTAAAGAGGAAAAGGGTGTCAGTGAAGCCACTGTTTTTTTCCAGTGCGAAATTCCTCAAACTTATCACTATAGATTTGTTTTTGTTATAAAATATTGTGTAATCTTATATCCTAGTTAATGTTTGAGTCATGCAGAAATAAACGCACACTTGTCTCACCAGATGTTTTTTACCACCCCGTCAAATATAAATGACAGAAATTGGAGAAATTATATAAATAAAATTCTCAAAATCACAGGAAAATGCGCAGCTCTCTCATCACACCCTTCATATGTCTATTGAATTAAGGTCTATTTAATAAATAGACTGACAGATCTCAGATCAGCTTAAATGAAACACAATGGGCAAACTGAGCAGAGTGTATTTTAACTGAAACGTACTGCTTTGTAGGAGTGTGACGATAAACTCAGCATACGGGTAGATGCACAATATTGGGTTCACAAGAACGAGACGATATTTTCACATTACTTTTAAGAAAACTAAAATAACAAATATATGACTGGCTGCATTGTGAAAGGTTTTATAACACTTAAGCATAAGTGTTTACCTGGTTTTCACAAATAAAGTAAAAAAAAAAATTGTTGTTTTTTTTTCAAGTGCAAGCAATACGTGCAAAGCTTAAACCAACATACTTCTCTGTCTGCAAAAACGTACGAGCAGAGACTGATACAACACGCTACACACAGCCTGGCCTAAGCTATGGTCATGTTCTGTTTCAAGAATATGTGCATGTCAGCATCTTCTGTCAGCAGTTGTAACCCTTGGGCACTAACAATGTCTCCTGCACTTAAAAATACATGCTCACTTCGAACAGAGGTAGCAGGGACAGAAAGGTATGCCTTGGCAAGGTGAGAAAGCAAAGGGTATTTGGAGCAGCTTTCTTGCCGCCACTTTGGAGGGCAGCTACTAAGAGGGATATAGGCCTCTTTTTTCTGTAGTCTTCAATTTCCCTCTCGGCCTCTTCTGATCTGTTGGACGGCTGTAGCTCCGTAGAGAACGAGTTCCCTAGCATGCCCTCAAATGCTGTCTTTTTGGGAGCTAGTACTGTTATTTTGGGCTCAGCTCTCGCGGCCTCTTTTCTTCCAGGTGTGGGACAGTGTGCTGCACCTGCTTCTTCTTCTTTCTTCTCCTCAGCTGTGGCCTTCAAACAGTTGAAACACTGGTGTTAAATTTAACAAGCAGCAGCCCCCCTCTCTATCTGAAAAGACACTTACTCTGATGCTCCTATGTTTCTAACACACACACTGCATGAACCCATTAAAAATGTTTCAGTTGCTAATGGGAACATGAATTAAGTAAATTTAGTGTTAGACACATATACAAAAGATGGAAAACCATTGAAAGTGATACATATATACCTTTCACTTTGTTTTCCCCTCACACAACACTGTGATCACTGTCTTCAAAGGATGCATCAACTTCACAAGGTCTTCGGCATCTCTAATAAATACAGCTGTCAAGTGTATCAATGTTTTGGGTGTTTTGTCTTATCTCTGGGCTGGTGAGAGCTGCTTGAAGTAACGTGCTAGCATATCCAGAGTGCTGTTTCATGGAGTTTGTGTAATGGCAGTTGTAGCTGCTTCTGTTTGGACATCAACACCGCAGTAGCTGTTGAACTCTGATGGGAAACAAAGCAGTCAAACGTGCACAAAGCAATCCCGCCGCGTGCACGGCCACTTCCATATTACTTGCATTATCAGTCACAAAAGGGAGGCTATGGTTTGGTCTTTTAAGCACCCAGTCAGTCATAATTGCTTGTAAAACCTGAGGTATGTTTGTCCCTGTGTAGGACTCAAGAAGTAGGTGAGTCTGCAGCACAAAACTTTTCATTTCCCAGTCACTGTTGATTGTGTGGATTGTAATTGTGGTATAGCTTCTCAATGTCCAACCGTCTGACGTTATGGTGATGCTCTCTGCGTCTTTCAGGATTTTTACAACCTTGGTCCTTGGCTCTTTAGAGGTTCGGGACCACTGTGCGAGTAAAATGCTTATGTGATGGGAAGGTGTGCTTTGGTTCCAGTGTGTGGATGAGTAGACCTGTCGCGATAACACATTTTGCTGTGCGATTAGTTTTATCCGAAATTATTGCAATAAGTGACAATATTGCGCAATGCAATAATGCCATTTTGAGACCATTTTCAACTAATATAATGATAATGCCATAATAATGCAAGTAAACCTTTTTTTAAAAGATTGATAAACTTTAATTTCTAAAGAACATTTTACACTGAAAATGGAAGAATTTTTAAATAACAAAACAATTAATAGAACGGACTCTCAGTCTTATTAACAATGAATGAAAACCAAACACAACAAAAAACAATAAGTATGATGGACAATAAAGTCTTTGTTCTGTAAACAAAATTGCCCTAAAAAATATTTAAACATGGGGCTCAGACAGGAAAAACTGGCAAAACTGCCAGTTAGTACCATTGTATTAATAAAAAAACTAGACAAACTATACTGCGCATCGTTTGTGAAGCTGAAATATCTCCCCTCATCACTGCGTGTCAGACTGATCTATGAACCACTGCTGCGTCGCAAAGCTTTTCCACAAATGCCGGGACACCGACCCAAAAGTAATGCGGCCCACTGGGAATCCTCCCGAACCTCTCGATTAGCCGGCATTGCTCTTGATGTGTATTTTGTCATATACGGTAGCGTATAGGCTGACTCTATTACGGTAGACCAGGAAGTGAGAGCTTTGTACTGTTGTAGAATACATGTGTGTGTTCTGCCTACATGTGGGGAGCAGCTATACAATAAATGAGAAAGTGCTCACAGATATTTTTCTCCATTCGACTTATTTACCCGATTCAGTGTGAGAATCGGAGGTTTAGCGTGAGAGCGTGAGAAGCCACTCAAATGTGAGAGTTGGCAGCCCTGCAAAACAAATGCAGTATATCGGCTCGCACAGGTGCTTCACCACGGTCTCGTGCTGCAACATGCTGCTGTCAAGCATGACACTAGAGAGATCACTCCGCAAGAAACCAGAGCATTGAGTCGAGATACTCTATGGTGAAACCTGTTGTCATACACAGACTATGGTAAAATAAGATAGGGGGGAAAAAAAAATTATTGTAAACTCATCGCGCTCATTTTTTCTTACCGTGCAATTAATTATTGCTTATCGCGACAGGCCTATGAAGGAGATGCCGGAATCCCTTATTTTCTACCACAGAAAATTACCTCATTTCAGCTGCAATGAAAATGCTGATGTCTCTCGTTTTTGTTGTGGCTCTGGTGCCTGACTCTGAAAGTTTAGGTGCAAAGGTGTCTATCAGTGTTGTCTCGCATACCCAAAGTGCTGCCATGCAAACGATTTAAAAGTGGTGGGGGCATCTTCGATGCTGATATTTTCAGACTCTGACGTAATTCTGGCTGTGCTGGATAGACGCTGCTTCAGTCCTTCCTCTGGTCAGATTGTGGCAGACTAGACGTGGCAAAGGCACATTACTGCCCTCCCACAGGTCACAAACAGAAATAGCTTACAGTCTGATAGGCTTCTGCCCTGTGCCTGTGGGACAGCTTTTTACTTAAACAAGAAGTATTGTCCTGATTTAATCTTACATGATCTCGTCACACCTCTGCTGCTTAGACATGAAATCCCAAAGATACAAATGTTACATGTTTCGGTTGTTTTCCAACAATAATCACAGGGGGTCTGGAGTCTATCCCAGCAGCATTCAGGCAGGTGGTGGGGTACACCTTAGGAGATTTGCTAGTTTATTACAGGGCTATTGCAGAAATAAACCAGACCAACAACCTTACATGCTCAGACTCTCTCTTATGCTCAGTACCAGCACCTAACATGCATGTTTTAAGCTGCCGTACCTGGAGAAAACTGTTCACAGGGAAATCGTGCAAACTCCAAACAGAAGGGCTTCTTGAAGCTTGAAGCTGGGTATAAACACTGCGAGAACTTTGTTCTTGTTCTCAAGGCCGGAAGAACTCTTTGAACTTTTTTGCGGCTTTGGCTGCTGGTGGATAAAGAAGTACTTAGGTTTTTGCCTGAAATGTAATACTTATTAGCTTAGTGACCAGAGGCTAACGTCAATACCAGAGACTAGCTTGTCTGACTGTGAGTAATGTATTAATGGCAGTGTGCTGCAAAGCCTGGCAGCAGATAACGGCATCACTTCCTTTCTTTCTCCTGATTTGCAAAGAAAGAAATGTTTGCGCCTTTCCAAACCAAAGGAAAGGATAAAATGGAACATTTAAACATATATTTTACTGGCTGTCATGACTTGTCATTGGGTTGATGTACAAGAAGCTTCATTTGTTGCTGCTGTTTGTCACATGTATACCATAATGTTCTTCTATTTTAGAAATTGCGCATTGAAGCAGAACATCATTTGAATAAAAAATGCAAATTTGATTTGTTGCTTCTTTTAAGTAGCTCCAACATAAATTATGTTTAACATAAATTGTCATTCGTGTTCCCCACATCAAAGAAAATTGATATTCAAGACTGGGCATGTGCGGAGGATTGTAATATAAACAGGGAAGTATTAAACACTTCAACCAGTAAACAAGCTAAATTTCACTCCTCCTCCCTCAGGGAGCAGGTCCACCACACAGCCTGTTTATCATGTATAGGTTCCCCCAAGAACTTTCAAATAAACTCCATTTATGAGAACTTCAAAGAATGTCCAGGCTTGCTGAGAGGGAAAAATCTTCTGTCAACCCGCCTCATTATGCCCTGAGCAAAAGAGCCCCCCCCGCTGATGGATACCATGCAAATAGGCCGCTTGAAGGAGGAAGGATGACACCCAGCAAAAAGGAAAGTAGATGAGAGTGAGAGGATGAGCTAAGCTGCAGGGAAGGTTAAGCTACAAATAAGGAATGTAATCTCTTTCATCAGTTTTTAGCAGTTCAGCAAACAGTAATGAAACAGAAACTCTTTGATCCTCCAGCAAATCGTTAGGAATCAGCCAGGATCAGCTCCATAAAATACTTGAATAAAATTGACATTTTCTCCTATATATAAGGGAGACACAAGTGTCTTTATTCTGTTGGTAGCAGAAGATGAGGTGTGGGGGCGTTAGCTGGTGGTGAATGCTCAGTAGCAACAGCTTGAAGCCTCGTTGATTCACCGTTGGACTGACTGCTGCTGAGGTCACGATGGGGTTATCCCAATTAGAGATGGACTCGAAGTCTTTAATGAGGACGGGATGAAAGGGTTGCCAATTACACTGCAGCTTTGTATGGAAAACAACTAGGTGCTGTAAGGACCCAGCTTGATTAACCTTCAACAGCTTTGTTTATTCTTTACAGGGGAAGATGTTAAATTGGGGCATATTAATTGATGATGTTTGAACTTTTTTCAGGGCATTTTCTTTTTTACAGTGTAAGTCTTACTTTCTTTACGGGGGTCTATTGGGGTCAAGAGTCCTGTTTCAAAGGGCCCCACCATGGGAATGTTCCTCTGACAGAACACATGCATGGAACCTTACAGGCGCACTCAGACCAACTGTTTTAATGGCTCTCCGAAAGATATGGGGACTTGGGAGCTCCATGAAGCACTACATATCTTTCAAGGTTCTTCATGCTACAGGAAGGGTTTTTTAAGGTGTTTAATTAGGTTCAAAACATGCACACCTCAAAATGGGCCAGATAAATGTGAAACCAGCACGTAAAATAGCAAATGTGAGTGAAAACATGCATAATGAGGAAGCAATTCAGCACTGTTGGCAAACATAACAGTATTTGCCATGGTGGTGAGGAGCGTAAGCTCGCTCCCTTCCAAGTGTGCTTAACTGCTCACCCCTCACTCGCTTAACTGCTAAAGACTTTGAGACTCTGAAAGGAGGGACTATGGCTGATTTGTTGTATCCTATGATTGTTCAGTTTCTGGCCCTTCTCTCTCTCCCTCTCTCTCCGATACGCTGGGTGGGGATCATCAAACGTGTCAGTCATTAAGAGCATTTGTCAAGTCGAGGTATATATATATATATATATATATATATATATATATAAATAAATGTGTGTGTGTGTGTGTGTGTCTGTGGGCTGAATAGACCTCGACTTGTGTGTGCATATACAGTGTGTATGTACTTTTTCAGGTCTAAAATCATGTGTCCTGTTCAGTGGGAACATCTGGAGGTTTGTTCTACTTTTGCATTTATGAACATACAGGCCACAATAAACTAATGCTAAACTGAATAAAAATGTTGTGTGGGGGTTGGAGGGAAGGTGTCAATGCTCCCCGTATTGCAGACAAGACATTACACAACATGTGCTGAAGCTGATAGCTAAAAGGAAGTTGGCAGTGTGAAGGAGGCCACTGTTTTGTTTAATGCTGCTGTCATCATTCTGTGGTAATGAATATGCTTCCTTGCTTTTGTAGTATAGCTGAGATCAAGAAGCGCACGCTGGTTGAGTCCTGTGATGGCTATTCCTTGGCACACTTATATGACTGAGTGTGCTGTTAGCTTAATGAGGAACAGATGAGCAGTTTTTAACAATATTTATTCATTAGGTGCTATAGTGAACACAGTCTATTAACGCCCACTCTGCTTTTAACTAAATAATCCTTCACTGCTAAGTTAATGTGTCCATGAAGTTACGAGTTCTCTGGATCTTTCCAAAGGTTCCTTACAGCACCTCTAAAGCTCTCTAATACCTTTATTAAAACTGGTTTGTCTAAGTGATGAATTAAGCGTTTTAAAGTATTTAATGTGCTCGCTTGGGATATTGTATCTTCACTTGTCACCCGGCATCATCACAGTAAAGAGAGATGGCGTTTCTGTTCTGACCTTTATGCTCTCTTTGGGCAGTTTTCTCAATTTGTGTTGTGGCTAGTGGTGAAAAGTTTTGTAACAACTTTTTTTTAGTCAGTTTTTTTAATCTAGTGTTTTTGTTCTCTCTCATACTTTTTTATACGCTGTTGATGCATTTTGTACCTGTTGGTGATATGGGGTTTTTCCTTATCTTTAATCATGAGTGTAATTGATTTAAGAGCAAGATTTCTTGTTCTCACACTCAAATATGATATTACTCTCTCAAAACTCTGCTCTTACACTCAAAAAGTCCATTGTTGCTCTTGGATATATATCATTCCTTTTTCCAAGCTCTGCTCTTCTTCTCAAGTTTAGTGTTGCAGGTCTCAAGCTTGGTCTCTTTCGCTCAAACTCGGACACATTTTCTGCTCTCTCAAATCTTCTGCTCTTGGATATGTTTTCCTCTCTCTTGGGCTGCTGAATGAGCTGTCTGTCAAACGTCCTCCAACCAATAGAAAACTAGATAAATGCTGACCGTGCAAATTGTCACCACCTTCTTTAGGATGCATTTGTTTCACAGTGACTTCAGACAGTTTTTACATAGAAGCTTGCTTATTATAACCATTTTAAATTTTCTTCTTTACTTTTAAAGTAGACAATTGTCAGTAATATAATAACTCATTGAGTCTCTGACAAATCTATGTGATCAGCTACTGCCTCAACTAAGATGACTTCCCGAGTGCATATAAACTGTGACTAATAAAGATCTATCAGGATGGCTGACTATGTATGTGATTTTGTTTTAACAATCACTCCAAGATATGATGTCGAAGCAGATCCTGTAAGTATAACAGTGTTGAAATTTGGGAAATACAGGTTAGTTTCATGTTATATATTTTGTGAGAGAAAAAAACCAAAACAAATTGAAATGTTTTTATTGGACAATGTGTAACAAGGCTGACATCATGGTAATGCATCTCATTTACTGAACACTATGAGCAGTACACTGATAATCCTGCTACATATTCAATAAACCCATAAGAATGATCAGTTCCATATGCATGCTAATTTATTGTAGGTCACATCTAACGTGCCATAAAAACAGAATATCTGTCTCAATTTATGATTTCCTTAGCTGTATACTTAGCAACTGTATGTTTGTACAGGTACCGTTAGCCTTTAAAAAGAAAACTTTTACTGTGAATTAGCAAGCAAAGTTTTTTTTTTTTTTTTAATAAAAATGCATATCACAAGAAAAGCATAATAAAAACGTAATGCTTATGAGAGATTGCTGGTTTGGGTTATACATACGCGTTTACTGATGATCCCAGTAGGGCTGCACGATATCAGTAAAAGATGCGATAACACTGTTGAAAGTTGCGATGACAATATGACCTGCAATAAATAAAATAAATAAAGCTGCTGCTTTGGTGTTTCCTCACATGGAGCTGCACTGGCAAAACTCTCAGGCA